>JAUTBQ010194907.1:0-22790 GCA_032361185.1 Lepetodrilus ovalis | reverse complement strand
GAAGTGGTTTCAGAATTGCTTTTACATTGTGGCCGTAATGATTATAACAACCAAACATGTAATCTAAACATCTAACAGTGCAAAAAAAATTCTGATTCGAGATGGGTGTGTCCAGGAATTAATGAAAGGAAGCATTGGACATGCTCACATGAATTCCATTAAACTAATAACGTTACATTTACTTCACTTTCACGTGATAAAAACCATGTCACGCTTGGAAGCACTCTGTATTATAAAATTAGTTACCATTTATGGGAAACAATTAGCTCAATATAGACCCATTTTAAATCCTATTAAAATTAGATTTAACCCTCATCCCACTAATTGGGGCCTCAGAGGCCCGGCTGTCACTTTACAAGCATACACAACAATTAGTTTTCTATGGATTGTTTTTATATTCCATGTAATATTCATATTATACATGATTAACACATGGTATAAACCTGTTATCCGTGTTCCGTGTTCCGTTGTCCCTTAGTCAGGAAAGTAGATGAAATGTGAGATATTACGGTATTTTATTCGGCTTATACCAGGAAGTTTAAGGTGAAATGTAATATTAACTATCCCACAGCGGTAAAATGATGTTTGGAGATATAGAAGAGATTATATGTATGCTAAGAGCATGTAGTTTGCATTTTACACTTTAATTCGGTTCAAAACGACAACTTAATCTGTGATATTATGCCTTTAAACATTTATGATTTATAGAGCTTAACCTGTAAAATGGTTCTGAGTACACATTATTAATCGCTGGCTACGCCCTTGTAGGCTACTACACTTCGATTGTCTATGAATATATCAATTACGTTGACATGGGCAGAAAATAAAACGATCTAAAACTATCTATAACAGGAATAGTGTTCACGTGTTGGCAGTATTATCCAGGGGAGGAAACTTTTGTCGGCATAATAAAAAAGGAACTCACAGACATGGCCTCAGACTCAACTACATGTAGATCTAGAGTTCGGCAGTCAGCATCTTCATGAGGTAGAAATCATTATACAGTTAGGCAACTACGATAGAGTGAACAGAGGCACGATACAGGCTAATAGTGGAGTTACATGAATATTTTGAAGAATAATATTATGTAATATTAGTCTATTGTCTACACTGAACGTAAATGGGATATTTTCAGAAGAAATGTAACCAAATTGGTAATGTGAAAATTGTTCTTCAAGAAAATTAATAATAAGACGACCCTATTAAAAGTAGTTGTTGTATACGGAATATTTCTGGCATGGCAACATTCATATGTATCTTGTAAATTGTATACCTACGAATCTCAACTACTCATCATAATCATAGTTAATGGAGTGACATTTAACGAAGAAACAAGCATGTGTAAACAATGGCTAGATTGGTGCAAATCCGACTGATAATACTTCATGTGAAGCTATTATACTTCATGTGAAGCTATTATATAGTAAGATATCAGGCGGATGTCTTCACTTCCTAGTACCTTTTTTTTAAGATAGTGATTAAATCAACTTTCAAGATCATGGCTTGTCAGTTTAGGGTATTAGCAAACAAGCAACATCTGTAGCGCTGGATGTGGTAGTAAACCTGCAAACATCGACCATTGCTGACAGATCTGTAACCAGAATATGTAACCATAACTTACCAATCGAGAATTGGCAGGTGCAGACCAAACTGCAGAGAAAACAGAACATGTAACTTCAGGAACTCTCCTGTAAATGTGAATAGTTTACCTATCATAGATCACTAACAATCCCTAAAAATTATCGGAAAATCCCAATTCTATTCACCTTTAAACGCATCCTAATGTGGTGGAGAATAAAGATCGGATTGACTTGACTTGACCTAACATAATACTAGATTCTGCTCCTAAATATCGGAGACATACGTACGAAGTCATCCTAGCACCCCATATATAGATTACGTTAGCACTTCACATTACCCCTGGCTCACATCGAAGGGAAAACAGCCAACCAATGAAATCATTTTCCAGACGTTTTCTTCTGTAAAAAACTATCCAATGAAATAGTGTGCATCCTCCCTGCTAGTACATTGCTGGTCACGTGTATATAGTCTATGTTGGAATTACGTCCATTTGCTTATGATTGTTACATTTGTTTTGGTTGGTCACTGAGAATGGTTCTATTTTTAGCTCTCTGGCTGTTTGCACGAGTTTTCCCGTAGATGTGAGCCAGGGGTAATGTGAAGTGCTAACGTAATCTATATATGGGGTGCTAGGATGATACGAATTATGTGAGATGCATGTATATAGGGCCTACTGCACTCTACTGCATTCTCGACACCCCGGTCGTTATGACTGCACTCACCTCCGTCAAATATCTGACAGATGTAAGGTGACACAATCACATGCGGTTTGGGGATGCATTCTACTGTCAACGTCAACCTCTGTAACACGTGGTCAACGACATTGTACTAAGGTATTGATGTAAGGTATCATTTGGTTATGCGTTTTTGAGTATACCCGAACATAACACAATGTGTCATTTAACCACTATATATTACCATACGAATATAATACTCCAAGATAATAACGTAATTATAAATCTCTAAATATGATGAAACACTGAACAATTACTCTAGTTGCTGACGTATTGACATTCATTCAAAAATTTACGCTTGATTTTCTTTTTTCATTATATTTCAATGACTGAATATTAATGTCTTTGTTTCTTTCCAACTAAAAATAGCATTTTGGAGATAAATTTACAAAAGAAACTAGAGATATACATCTTAGTAAAACATATAAGAACCATCAATTTTGAAAAACAGGAAAGGGTCGATTTCGTATTCATTTGTGAAGCAGAAAATATTTCAACAGCAACAAGTTACGCAATAACTGGAGCTCCACTTGTGTTGCTCTACGACATCTCCTAGCTGTAGCAGAGCGGAGGTCAAAGAAACTCAGATACCCTCTATGCTTCATGGCAGACGGCTGTTACAGTGCAATTGCACGAAGACAGACAATCAAAGAGTCCTACTTCATGAGCTCATGGTCAGACAAGGACAAGATGGTCTTGCGGTATATCTACAGCTATTGGTATTCTCATCAAAGCTTTTCAGAACAGACTCCGCACGATTCTGATATTCCCAGGTACCCGGTAGATGCATCTGAGATTATGAATACACCATGCAGTTATTGTAGGAATGTCAATGACCAAATGAATCGAGCTTTAATTCTGGAACACCGAGTGGCCCAAAAGAATGTTTGCACCATGTATAACTATAACCATCATTACGCACGATATGTCACGAGCCGTCGTTTAACAACAGTGTGCTTTGGCGGAGTTCACATTAACCCAATCAGACATATGTTGGATAGATTTTGGTCTAGATTGTAGATCCGCCAATATAAATAGTGTAAGAAGTGGCCACCGACGTAGAGAGAAGAGACATTACAAAGCATAAGTTCCAATATTAGTTCGATCAGGTGTGTCAACTACCTTACTGGCGCACTTTGTCTTCACTTCATTGGATTACACTTATACCAAATCTTGGTTGTGACATTAATAAATAAATTAGTTAGTTATTTAGTACCTGTCAAATATACTAAAACAAACATCTCAAAATTATAAACGTGATGATTGGCATTGTTTATGCCGCTAAAAAGAATATTATCACAGATGGTTGACCTAGTGGACAAACGAATTTCTATCTGAGATTACTTATGTTTGATTTGTCCACCCAAAAGTTGTTCTATATTTATGTTGGCTTCCTTATTCCAAAACACTTGACAGTTATAACAATAATCATATATCTAATATGAATTAAAAGGAACGTGGCTCTAATTGTCTTGCCTTCGGAACATCGAATTCCCCCCAATGTGGATCGACGAAAGGGATTTTGGCGATGTAACATTAATGATCAGTATCAGAAATGAATGTAAATTTAATTTGCATTTATTAATCAAATATAGTGTTACGCGCTCATGGAAATCTATGATTGCATTTAAACTTAATATGTATGTTCAAAGTCGGCTCATTCTTAACTGTCACTTAACCACTACAACCACCCATCAATCAGTATTGCAAGTCGTTAACCTGATTGCGTTGTTATTATTTCAAATGGATGGTGGCAGACAAAGTTATAATAATATCTTTAATGTACTGCCAACAGATTACTACTAGTAGGTAAAACATAGGTAAAGCTTAGTCATAGAGCGTAATAATAGCAGTATAGTCAGTGTTTTTGCTGTAGGTTTTCAGGCTAGACAATTCGTGGCAAACATTGAAACAAGGGGGTCAATAACCTTCATAGAATGTGATGATTCCTCAAAATAGGATCCCCAAAAATGTGCAAGCGTTACGATCTATAGATTGATGGTATACACTATGTGAATAATGGTATCTAGAGCATGTCGCTTTATTCTTCAAAGTTTTCGCAAATTCTAAAGTGCACCACCGTCAACTAATTACGCACGATATTTACATCACATTGAAAAAATGTGTATATACGTTAATCCTTAAATCATACTTTGGCGGAATTTTCCTAGCTCTCTTTTTATCTCTTGAAACCTCTTGTTGTGAGTTATGGACACTTAAATCACGACTCTGGTGCAGAGACAGAAATAGCGATCAAATAATGCTGACAGTTGCTGTTTTCTTTAAAATATTGCTGAAAATAGCAATAAAGTAACCCTTGTCGTGTGTGGGGTACCACGTGACCTGGGATATTGGTCTTCCCCTGGCTGGGACCCGAAGCAAATACGTCTGGGAATAGCGCGTGGCAGAAGGTGACAGACACAATTCGTTCCAGAAAATACTGTTCAGTCATCATGTCTTTTTATGGGAACAAATAGATCTGAGTTTCCCTATTGTACACTCTATACGATATGTTCTCGGCTGAACTGAAAAAATAGGTGTAGACCACAGTCGTAGATCTATGTATTGTTAATGGTATTAAAAGCTTTCTTTTTGGTAGTTTTGTAATTTGGTAGTTTTGTTTTCGTAATGTAATTCTAATTTCTAACTTTAAAAACAATAATTGAACCATACATATCAGTATTATTATTATTATTAGTAGTAGTTGTAGTAGTAGTATACTACCACCACTACTATCACTACTACTACTACTACCAGTACTACTAGTACTACTACTACTACTACTACCACCTCTACTACAACTACTACTACCAACTCTACTACAACTACTACTACCATCACTACTACAACTACTACTACCACTACTTCTACTATTACTACTACTACAACTACTACTACTACTATACTACAGTACTACTACTACTTACTACTACTACACTAGTATTATTACGACTCTATTTCTAATAGATACTAGCTAGTTTACTTTTATTATTGAATACGGATACGATGAAGATAGTTAACTTAACATGGAAACATGCGTTATGTGGCCTGAAATAATTCAAACTGAATAGTTGGCGTTAAATTGACTTTATAGATGCTAGTTTTTAGTAGATATTCTTGCAAGTTTACTCCTATGAGTATCCATTAGAAGAAATATGCTAATATCAATATATATTTGTATGCCGTGTTACATAGCAGTTCTATATAGTATTGCAAGGATTTATATTGAGAATACATGTAGTTATAAATTACTACGGTAGCACGTAGTGGATGATCTATTTTTCAAAACCAATGATGACGATATACGGTATGCTATTGACATGGCATCCTAAAATTCCCCTCATATTAAACTGATTCAATACTTATAGGGACAATAGACAGTAACATCAAAGACTAAAGATGTGTCTGACTATATTGACCACACTATGTACTATTAGTCTGACCCTTGGTTCAGTGAACTGGGAAATAAGATGAACGTTGATAGCAGTAGCATGTATGTCGTGAGAGTCTCTTTATTCACTCAACGGGTCAGCGAAGTAGAGTTACCCTTTGTAGCTACGGTGCGCTGTACGAGACATCATAGCTCCGGTTTTACATGCAGGCGTGTTGGCATTTCGAGTTTCTGAGCCTATACCCATTGGTGATGCATGTTCACACAATAAGTTACATTTTACATATAATTTTCTTTTGTAAACACTAAATGCAAATTGTATTGAAAGTGTAACTGTCTGAATTAAGAAAGAAAAAAAAACAGTTAATAATTCTTGACAAGTTTAACATATACAAAGTAAAATTATATTAAATGTGTTAATATACTGAATAATAATCATTAGGTAAACTGAATTTCTCCAACGTAAAATGACATTGTAACACATTGTTTATGTGTGATTAATTTACGATAGCTACATTAATATGTCTCTGTATATCACTGTCACATATAGAAAGAGCGGCTACCAGTACACTGGCGATTTCTTAATACTTTTATAATATAATATTGTCAGTTGAAAAGTATACTAGAACAGGTAAAAGGCTTTGATGCTTTCAAAAAGGATCACACGTTATATGTGATGTATTTCACACCTATCTGAGGCATAGAACATTGAAATGTTATACCATTGAATATCTGTGTAGACTTATCAATACCGATTTATTCATATACACAAACATAATGTATTGGAACTTTTAGTTAGTACCTGTAAAAGCATACAATCACAGATGGCTGACCTATATAATGGACAAATGAATTTTTATTTACATTTGATTTGTCAACCTACAAGTACGGTAGTTATTTGCGTATGTATGTATGTATGTAAGTATCTGTTCATTGGAACATATAACTGCTATAGATCGAATCCACCTCCAAATGCGGATCGAAGAAAAGCATGTTGGCCATATAAAATTGATGAAAAGTATCACAAATGAACATAGTTTGCATTTATTACTCAAATATAGTGCTACGCACTCACTGAAATGTGTTATTGTATGTCTTTAATGGCAGATCTATTCATATTACTGGAACTATATAAAATTCAGCGAATATATATATGTCATTTAAATATACCTGATGCATGCAATTATATATGCCAGCATATACTATTAACAGACACACATTTTTTTCTCTCTCTCTTTAGACACCATGTGTTTTTAATTAAATTCATTGGTCTCGTGTGTCATGTATATATTGTATATCTGTGACATAGGGGAGGGGGCACGGGAAGGACAAGGCTGTTCTAGTCGATAAATATGTTACAAACGTACCCCCAAAGAACAGTCTCGTATAGCAAAAGCATGAATTTCTATACATTTTCTCTTGCATGTCGTATTGTAAATTTATGTGATTTTAATCATCCGAACATGATTTTTTATGAGTATTCTTTGAGTGTATGCACATATGGTTGTTTCAACCTCACTGACCTTACCAATTTCCATCAGGTTTATCTACCATACTTAGAACGATAACTGAGATATCTGAAGTGGTGTCAAGTTATCCACAATGCTAGAATTGACGACTCAGCAAGTTGAATATTTGAAGCTGGGAGCTAGCATATGACAAGAGACAGAGGGTAATGTCCTCGCTCTTGGACTGCAATCTTCAGATCTAAGTTTAGAAATTGTTGCACACAGTTTATTTTAACTAATTCTGAAACTGAAAGCAATTGAATAAAATATCAATGCCCTGAAATTCTTGCATTAATTGCGATTGTCGCCAAGTTTCTGTTTAGCTAGATCCATGGAGTCAGAATATAAATTAAATGTAACCGATTCTCACTGCGATGACACAATTCAATTACCTGGACTACAAATTGGACGAACAATTATATAGAATTATGAAAACAATAATTAACACTTGCATTGATTCTTTGAAGTAATATAACGGTAATGGTTAGACATATCAGTTCAAACCAAAAAGGCACCGATGGTGTCATACTGAGAAATTGAAGAATTAAAAGTCCAAGACAAAAATGTGCCATCCATTTCTTGTGACTCTTTTATGGCAACGTGGTCACTTAAAGGTCAAGTTAAACCACTGGCTCATCTTGACGAACAAACCAGCTGATCAGGCCAATGTTTATGCTAGCCTTGCGGGGGGGTCGGGTTACTGTGTCGAGAGAATCGGTGTAGGGAGCTCTGAAAGAGGCAGGATGGCGCATCCCATGAAGACCGAGGGGGCCATGGCTTATTCGTTTCAAGGGCCGTGATTGGCTAACTCGTTTCGTAGGGTATATTAAAACTCGAGCATATACAAAAGAGTTTGGTCGCAGTCCAGGAAGGCTGCACGCCAGAAAATACCCAAATTTCCCTAGGAACCCGTTGTTGCAGGCGGTAACGCTTGCTAGCTCGGCTCTTCCTAGTAGAAAGGAGGCCTGTTTTGGCTTCTTTCCCCATAAGAAAGCATCAATCCCATCTATATTTATTAATTTGGATGGTTTAACAGTGGTGCGTGGTGCAAAGGACTAGAAAGAGGCGTCAAAATGCGCCTACAGGAGTTTGTCTATGCGATATTACTTCTAGCGGTAGTGGTGACCGCGGCCCCGGAAAAGGAACGAGGTAGGATTGATTGAATTCATATCAGATTATGTGCATGACATTCATACGGTTCTGACCATTGACAATGCGTGGTGCACGTGTATACTAGACATAACGCATGCACGTGTTGTTACCATGGCTGGACCACATACCGTCCATCGTGGCACCGAACTCAACGCCCAGTTGTGACCCTTGACCTCTTGAGGTCGATGCCAGGAATAATAGTGATTTGTTTGCATGACTATCTATCTGTGTGTGGGACATTGGTACTGTCGGTCTTAAGGTCCGTGTGGTATGGTACTCATTATACATTACGTTGACAGTCAACGTGTATTATTACGTTGGCCTAATGGTTAGGCCTTGATCGGTTCTTGTATTTGTCAATTGTACCTATTTAGTATAGGCGTACTATGATACTTGTTATCTTGGTCAATGTTTACACATATGTATGTATATCCGATGTACTCAATGCAATTGCTGAACTGAAATGACAACTATTTTGTCACGTGACCACTCTCTGAGGATTGTGGGTCATCACCACCCTTGGCAATATGGCTGCCACGTAGCATGACCCATTGGGAACCACGTCAGCAGTACCACTGTTGAGGACACTTGCTGCGTTCTTCGTAAATAAAAATAATGTTTTAATGTGTTCTCGTAATACAAATAATTACATCTAGATAATAATAGAATGATTAATAAATCTTGATTATTAATAAGGTTACCAGATACTTTAAATTTAATATGGTTTAAGTAATAATGATACATTTTCAATTTGTTTGTCTACTTATTTGATTATTATTTACGAAACACAAATCTTTGATATACTCACTACAGGTAGCTTTATTTAATATATTTTTTTATTTTATTTTAATATGCGTTTAATTACCTTTATAAATCTACAGAAAATGTTAAAACATCACTATTTGTCCTTATCTTCCAAATAGAGGTGTCGTATCTGAAATATCAGACTTGTTGACGGACTTACAAGCTAAACATAGTCGCAATTGAATACTTTAACATTCACAAGTAAATAGTGTTGACATGCATTAAATAAAGCAATTATGTTACAAAGAATAGATCACTGGCATTAACTATATAAAAACCACATTCAATGTTTAATACATGTAACCAGATTACTCTATTGGCATGTGCAGGACTGCATGTATTCTGCACACACACAAAAATAGGTTGCTGTACATTTATTTATAATTATTACTATGTTCTCATCTCGTGGTTGTATGCTAATTGCATGTTAATTAATAGATGATAGGTAAATAAGACTGTCGTATGCAGACTTCAATGATCCACTGACATATGATAAAGGAATACGTAATATTAAATGAAATTGAAATACAATTTGTGAAAATTAAAATAATTAGTTATGATTACGATATGCATTTTCTATGAATTAATAAAATTACCTGAAAGTTAATTAGTGGCACACGTCATCCTAATTATATATTTGAATAATAACAGAAAATTATTCCCAATTGTATCGTAACATTCCACATTATTCACTATTACTCTTCATTATACATTAAAGGCATATTCCACAGATGGTTGACCTAAATAAGGGACAAACAGATTTATATCTGAGACTACCAAAAGTTGTTATTTACTGATGCACTTATTCCCCAACACTCGATAGTTATCACCCATTTCATATTGTATATCAATTAAGATTACGGAACAATAATTATCTTGTCTTTGATGCATCAATTGATCTATGAAGGAATTCTAAGTCTTACCGTTTTGAATTATTAGAAAACATAGTCATAGCACTTTGAGTTATGTCCCTTTGCATTGATAACATGAAGAAAGCGACATACGACCACATTCAAGTTGACGACAGCTTGTTTATGCACTCCATTCAGACTATCGTGGGAATGCATTGGAAGTTTGTCTCCATACAGTGGTGGAAAGGTTTTTGGAAGTACAAACATGATTATATGTAAAAAACATTATGTCAAGTGAATGTACTTTGCAATTGTAGCTAAGACTTAGTCCAAAACATCCATAAATATCTTTCATATTATGCCTTTAATATTAAATGCGCCAATCTTTCTATTATATTAGATAAGACTATTACACATGACTACCAATTCGTACTCTTTGAATGGGTTAATTCTACTAACTGATCTCTTAACAGTACGGTCAGTATATATATATATATATATGTTTACAGTATCGAAACAATAACACACATTTTAAAAGCGCAATTAACTAAATTGGAAAAAAAAAGGAAAAAATAACCGGAAATATTAATGACACATTGAATGTTATTTCATACATGCTGAATACTATTGTTGCATGGGTAAAAACGTAATGCACATATTCCAAGCATATGTTGGTTAAATGTTAAATATGGGAGGCTGGTTATGGAAGTAATTATCCTCATTTTCAATTTAATTTTTGTTAATATTCTTGAACTCTCAATCCAAAAGATCACTTAAAAATGTTGACATGGTACTCATAACATAATCTAATATTGAAGACTTCAAAGTGGCAGTAATATATACACGTTCTTTAAGTCTGCCGTGCGAACAGCTCAAATCAGTTGACGGAATCAAGACGTTTAATTCACTACACATGCTCCTATATACAACAATACCATTCCCTCCAGACGGACATCATTATGTTGTACACGGAGGTGAACAATCGCGAGTATAGTACACAACTCCCTGCCCAAACTATGTCAGAAATGCCCACTATAGGTTGTTGTTTTCTGAATATATAAAAATTAGAGTAGTGAAAAAATGGCATTATACTAACTCAGCTAAATTGCGAACCGACGAATACCGGCCAATAAATATATTCATGATCATATATAAAAAATGAAAACTGGGTCAAAATGTAAACGGAGAATTATAGAAGAAACCCTTGGCACCATTAGGCCTACTACTGCTACCGGATCTTGTGATGGCAGTATATTTGTGGGCTACTAATTAATCACTGTAATACTATTTACTAGCAATTTCATTGAATAATATCGGAATTAAATTATTGTCAAGCTATGGAAGGTTGGTCAGCTTTCAGCATTAACTTCCATGGGCCGTATGCACAAACGTAGTTTAACCACAGTTTAGGCTAAACTAGGTTTAAGCGATGAGTTATACAACTGTCGGTATGATTCTTAAACTACGGTTTAACTAAACTACGTCTGTGCATACGGCCAGCCTAGCCATATACATTGATAATGTTACAATCAACATGTTACAATAATAAAGAGGACATTTATAAGATTCGTATATACCCATCTTATATATAATATGGATGCTTAAGTACAAGGATTTGTTACAGAAACATACATTGTATCGTTTCATTAAGGACGAGTCTAGCCATACGTTGCATTGATTATCTTTCTATGGCTCTCAACTTAATATATCGGTATACACATTTTGGTTGCACCACTTTACACCATGATCGAAGTATTCATTATCACGATGCTTATGCATAAAGCATACCGTTATATTCAGGCATCAAACCTATGTAAAATTGGATTCAGCTCCCATAAAGTTAACTGTATTGCCGTATACATTACTATCATTACCGTGATTCCCTTTAAATGGTTATCAGAGAATCGACTGATTATGATTATGATTTAAAATCAACCGATAGGACCGCACACACTTGAAGCAGGCCACTATTCTATTTTAGCACATTAAATCAAAACTATAAAAATAAATAAATAAATAAAATATCATATTTTAACAAATATGTTGCTGGGTTAGAATATATATAGTTGTAGTAATAATATTTTTTAAAAAATAAGAATTAGATATGTTTTAATTAACTTGCAGACTTATCGACAACATAACATAGAGTTGATACGTCGTCAATGAGTCTCTATGTTAATTTTACATTCAAGAATATTATCACTAGAAATAGATATACCGGTATATTGTAACCCACATTTCCCCCATCCACCTTCCACATCCCCACCACAAAGAAAAAAATGTTTGAATATGACAATTATTTTCTTTTAATACGTAATGGCAGTGGTGGTGATATTGCCGGTGATAGGAGCATGTTGATGACATACCCGGTAGCTGACACAGCTGACTCAACCGTTCTGTGTTCCAGGATGTCTGTACGCTGGAAAGCCCTATGCTGACGGTGACAAGTGGCTGCCAAATGAAGACGACAATTGCTTTGAGTGCGCGTGTGAGACCGGCGAAGTGCACTGTGAATTCATCACTGACTGCGACTATGGTGTGTACAGTATTATATGAAGTCATGAACAATATGATAACATTTGATTAGGAATGCATGATCATGGCTAAATCATTCGGGTTCGATATTTAATGCAACTGTGTAATATGAGGTGACGACTTTGTGTGTGTGAGAGCGTTCGTGCGTTTGTATGTGCGCGCGTTTGAGAGGGATAGCGGGATACAGAGATAGAATAGAGAGAGATAAAGAGGGGGAGGGGAGAGAGTGAGAGAGAGAGAGAGAGAGAGAGAGAAAGAAAGACAGAAAGAGAGAGAGAGAGTGGGGTTTGGTGGGGGTGGGTGAGTGAGTGAATTATTGTTTGTCTTCGTAGCGGGTATCTTTCACACATGAACGTTGCATTATTAAATAGATGGGTTAAAATGCAATGTAGCATGAACAACATGCGAAAAGTATATGAAATTATACAAATAATTATAAGCAAACTATTAGTGTAAGGGAATATGTAATAGGTGTATGATGTTGAAACATTAAATAGAATCATTCTTAAGAGTACCCAATGTGCATCATTATTATTTAATTAACACGTCACTTAACTATTTATTGTAGCATCCGCGCTGACGACAGAAGAGGTATGTACTGTTTAAATCATTATTTAATACATGAACGATCATACCAACTTTGTTCATTCCAAACGACAGCTGAAATATTAATATACCCAAATATTCTAGTCGTATGCTTAAAAATGACACATATATGTACATGTATGCTATCCATACATTTTCATTTGTCTATCGGTTAATAAATAAGAACACACAAACAATCAGTTACGTATTTACTTAATTGTTACTAATTATGTATTTTGTTCTTCAGAAACGAGTGAGGGTGATGGCCGCCATTACTGTAAGTAAATTATTTTATATTTATATAAACGTGTCAACCATATACCAATCTTTACTACAAAGATACTGGTATTGTTCTAAATGAGAGCGGCATTCCTCTAGTTACACACCAGAATAAACTTACAAATGACAATGCATGGTGTATCATGTTATCATAATGACAAAGCGAGCTACATAAAGTACGTGTTTGATTACATTTTGCTGATTTTATTTTATACGTCCCTGTTTTTCTAAAGTTTTGTTATGTTTTATTATGTATGTTCCTGTGCTTCATTGGGTGTTATTATGTACATTCCTGTGTTTCATGGGTTTTATTATGTACGTTCCTGTGTTTCATGGGTTTTATTATGTTCGTTCCTGTGTTTCAGGGCTTCCCCGGCGAAGATGGGGATACCGGTCTTCAGGGACCCAAAGGAAAGGAGGTAAGTGAGATGTGATAGGGTATTAGTGTTGTATGATAGGTAGCGAATGTGTAATATGGGACAAACAGTATATATAGTATCTGAAAGGCATCCGTTGAAGAATCTAGAGTATATCCTTTAGATGTACTAAACCATATAATTAATATACATTTATTAATATCCAAATGTTAAGCGTGAGGAAAATAAGCCGGAATAATGAGAATTCTGTAAGCGTTCTTAACTTTAATGTTGGGAGTGAGGGATGGTATACTCGAAACATGTTAAATATGTATTAGAGCTTATTGACAATAATGTTGAATGTTTCCTTGTCCACAGGGTAAAGCTGGTCCCGACGGTTCCAATGGAGTTCCAGGGCCCCCTGGTTCCCCCGGACAGTCTGAGATGGTAGGCATTTCTCAGACACGTCTTGTTACCCACCGTTATTGAAGAATATACCGCTTGCAGGATCCAGGGCATATTCATTAGTTTGCATTGTAAACGGAATAGAGACTGTCCTGTATTGGTCGTCTCCGACTCCGATTTGGGGCCCGTTGCACGAAGCTGTTGTAGGCTACAACTATTGTGAGGTCAACGCTTTCTATTGTGGCGGGAGCCCAGTTACAACCATTGCAGCGCTACGAGAGCGTCGGGAAACAGGCCCTAGTTAAGATAATACATTACATCTGTATTACAGCGATTACTCAAGCTACGGAATGTAATCGTGAGGTGTTATTGTCATTAAATTATATGACAATTTCCTAATAAAATTGCATAGAATTAGAAAATGTGAGGATGACGGAGAGAATAGTGTACATAGTGTAAGATCCTGAGATGAAGAGCAATGCTCTATTTTGTTCATTATTAATGCTCTATTTATCTCTTTAATCTCAGTCAGCCGACGCGGCGTACCAGCGTTACTACGCTCAGCGATTCTCCAACAAAGCCGGAGGCGGTGCCGCATATGGTCCCCAATACCTACAGGCGCAAGTTGTAAGTAAAACCTATTTTCCAAATAGATCTATTATCACTACAACTATATCTAACGCACAAAATAAATGTATCCTTTTACTATATGACATTAGAAAACAAAATGTTAAAATAAAATATCAAAACAAAATAATGGCTTGCGACGTCGTGATGTAAAACCCGTATTCCACATCGTATCCACATCGTATGCCGCGATGTACCAGCTGGGTAAGACCTTGGCAACTGTAGTATTGTATGAAAGTAAATACAATAAAATCAAACTGCAAATGTATCCAGTAGTACTCTGATTGATGTGATACTTAAATCCAATTATGTAAGTATTTCATATGCCATAAATATCCAACATATAGTCTACATACTATCTTTACGCATGTATCCAAACAATTGGAAATACATTGTTTTCATGAAGAAAATGTTTACTTCAGTAAGCATTCACAAATCCCTCATACTAAGATCAATACTAAGTCACTGATATTTCATAATTGGCGTAGAGGTTACAAATATCTATCTATATATGCATGCATGATCACGACTTTCTATGTATGTGTGCTCAATGTAATATCTTATTCCCATTAACAGGGCCCAATTGGACCACGTGGTATGACTGGGTCTCCAGGAACCAACGTAAGTTTTTTTCAAGAGACGCATCTATGCAATAAATTACTTGATTACTTCAATCAGACCAATGCATCTTGATTCAGCAATTATCGCTACAATCTGCGTTCTGTGGAATTGTGGTTGCAACCACAGTAATTGTATTAACACTAAATGTGTTTTAACTACAAATGTAATGCAATGTTACAGGGACCTCAAGGTCTCGGAGGGTCCAGGGGAGAACCTGGAGATCCAGGCCCGCCTGTAAGTATTACTAGTACATTTTACATAAACATACCAGATAACTACCTAAGTATATAATAAAATATGTTTAAACTAAACAAAAAATGACATAAAAAACCTAAGTATACATATTATATTCTCACCTGTCTATAGCATAATATGTAAACACTAACCCATCTTTCCCGAGTGGAATTAATGTTGTAAGTTAGTATCGCTTTAAGTTAATTTCATAATAGCTTTACAGAGCTAACGTTCTTTGTTATTTACATACCCGATGTTAAATACAATTTCGTTTTCTTCTCCGTCTTAATCTTCCTCTTCTTCATCTTCTTCTTCTTCTTCTTTTTCTTCTTCCTCTTCTTCTTCTTCTTCATTCTCTTCTCTAGTCTTCTTCTTCTACTACTTCCTCTTCGTCTTCTTCTTCTTCTTCTCATTATTCTTTCTTCTTCTTCTCATTCTTCTTTCTTCTTCTTCTTCTTCTCCTCCTGGTGCCTAATGGTTGTGTGACATTTTCAGGGATCCCCAGGAAGCAGAGGTTCCCCCGGACCAGCTGGGCCAACAGGACCAGAGGTAGGAGGGAATTACTAGCACCGATATAGGCATGTATCACCCAAATACTAGCTTCCGCAGCATTGTAGAAGGTCGAGCGATACCTCCTAGGAGATATCGCCTATTTAAAAGCTACTGTGCTGTCTTCGATCACAGTGCAAGTAACTGCAACTTGATCATTGACTTGACAGTAAACGGATCATGAATTGGTGTTTGTTTTCATATATTGAGTGGTAAATAGAATCTCCACAGTGTGGCTTGGTATTAATGTTATTCTACTAGTTGATAAAAGCATAGAAATTCCGAGGCTGCACCAACTTCTATGATAACATTGATATCAAATGACACTCGGTGGAGATTATCTATTTATCATTTGGAGATTCGCACGTCAAATAACAAGTTATAAGTATGTAAAATGTTCATTTCATTTCAGAGTACATAACATTAGGATAAAACAAAAGTATATTTACCTAATAATTGAAAATGTTGATTCAATTTATGTTTATTTCCATTCATAGCACAGTCAAATCTTCGGTTAACGCTCTATATCTTAACTATTTACCTCTAGAGACACGTTGGAAGTTCTATAATATGTTGTGGCATTTCTATTCAGGGCGACAGCGGCAGGAACGGCGAACACGGACATCAGGGTTTGCCTGGAGCTAGGGTAAGTCACCCCTTCCATTTACACGTGCCATACTGGGCATCATTTCACTATGCTCTCTTAGCCACCAAAAGAGACCATTTGCAGTGCCTTTGCTATCGGCAACGAGAGCGGTGTGATATCTTAGTGGATAAGATAGCTTTCTGAAAGGATACCCTGGGTCATACCATTGCTCACCGGTACCATATATCAATATCGGTTTGAGTCAATTCAAATGATAGTAAACGATATGGTATCAAAATCAATGCGATTATTTCAACATGGGTTCGTATCAATATTAAAGCATATGATATTAAATTATTTCTAATGATGTCTAAGTTATTGTACATAAATTGTCCATCGCGATACATGTAAGTATTATTCGCTTTGCAAACCTTACAAAAAGCACCTACGGTTAGAAGAGTACTTTATGTGGATGTTTATGTTCAGTAAGTAGATAATATGTTGAGTTGATGGAATGCATAACGTATTGTCATTATAGGGACCCCCTGGACCTTCTGGAATGCCAGGACTTCCAGGAGCTAAAGGACACCGAGTAAGTATAATATATATACTTATATTTTAAAAAAAAACATTTCCAAAATGTGAACTATCTTCAAAACATGATATGCATGTACTACAACCTAGTACAAGCAATAACATTTTCATTTTCACTGTAGACAATATTACTATCAAAGAATGAGTGGCATTTTTTTTATTTCTAAGGATGTCTATGGCGTGTTGATTATGAAATGACATGTTGTAGAAATACTTGGAATATTTGAAATTAATTGAAGGTATTTGACAACACTCTTGTTCTTAATTTCCAGGGATTCTCTGGTTTCACTGGAAAGCGGGGAGAGCAAGGATTGACTGGAGAGTCTGTAAGTATATTTAATACATACCAACTACTTAAATCATGTGCCAATACCACTAGCTGGTTATATGGAGACCGTGTTTTAATGACTGTTAGCTCCGATCCTCATTTCATAATAAAAGAGTATTTATTAGCAGAACATTTGTTTCCAAATATAATATAATGTTACTGCTGAGAACAATTTTTTTGAATGATGGATAATATAATTATTAGTGTATTATTATTATTATTATTATTTTATTTTTTTAATTGTTTTTAGTAGTAGTAGTAGCAGTAGTAGTAGTAGTAGTAGTAGTAGTATCACTGACTATAGTTCTAACCCCATGTTCTAGGGTGCTATTGGTCTCCCCGGCCCCTCTGGAGCCCCCGGACCTGTGGGACCCCGAGGTCAATCTGGAGAGAGGGGTTCTGACGGAAATTCCGGATCCCAGGGTCTCCGAGGAGTGGACGGTCTGCCAGGTCAGCCAGGAAACCCAGGGTCTATGGGCCCAGGCGGACCTCCCGGATCTCCTGGTATGGTCGGATCCAAGGTGAGAATAGTATAAGATCTAAGCGTTGTCATTGTTTTCAGATGATATACACTATTGCTTAATGAATAAATAGCTGCATTTATTTGTATTGTTAACATGATAGATCTGCTATTGCTATGCTAAAGGTGAATGTTATTACTAGTATTTTGACTAGTATTTCATTAGTATATACTCGTGTAAGAGCATTTACTTAGTGACTAATTGATGGACCGTTTCGAGAATTATACATGTAAATCTGTAATAAAATATATTGGCCTAAATTGGTATGAATACATATATCAATATCATTGACTGAATCGATAAAAGTAGTGGCATTCGTGTAAATTAGAAAGTCATAGACATGACAAAACATCATGTTTAATAACTCCTGTTTCTTGTATTGAAGTATCTTCTGTGCTAAGTATGGCAATTAGGAATACGTCGATGTCAAAATGTCATATGTTATTACCGACGCTTTCTGTCTCAGGGCGAAGCTGGATCCAAGGGTCCTAAAGGTGGAGTTGGACCCCAGGGAACCCGCGGTGAGAGAGGCATGGTCGGAGCCAACGGAGAAGATGGTCATCATGGCCCCCCAGGAAGCCACGGCACTGACGGAGAAAAGGGTGCATCCGTAAGTTTCAGATCAGTTCAAATAGTGGCAGCATTATTGATGCATTATGACATTAGACGATCTTGGGTATTCATGTAATTGCATATGGAAGTCATTTCACAATGACTCTGATTTGAGTACAGTCAGTCTGGTATTTTCTCTACCATGTTCTGCCTCTATTCAGGGTGACCCCGGTGCTGCTGGACCTCCAGGATTCCCAGGACCTCGTGGACCCGCCGGACTGCTCGGTTCCCCCGGAAACAACGGTCTTAATGGAGCTCCCGTAAGTGCTAACTACGATAACCTGAGCTATGCAATGTTGAAATTTGCGAATGTTATACAGCTTTCCTTAGGACGTAGGGCCTGTGTAAAATATTCCATTTTATTTAATTTTCTTATAAGTACTATAATATCTGGAAAGGTGCGTGACGAATGCTTAACCAATGACTTCAGGGAGCGCCAGGACAGGCCGGGTACAAGGGAGAACATGGTCTGAAGGGAGCCCCGGGAACTGCCGGAGACCGAGGTCGACCAGGACCTCCCGGAGTTCAGGGAAGGAGGGTAAGTGCATAGTATACTGTACAGAAACCCTGCTTTTAGATTCCAATATAATAACATATCCGTTGGTGTTTTTCGAATGAATTCATATGTCTTTGCATGAAATATAAAACGTTTTACAGTTTTAAGTTCAGCAAATCTGAATAAAACTGATGATGTTAAATTACCGTACAAATAGTATATAGTATTATTTTACTGTTGGAAGTTTAAGAGGCATTTTAAGTTTTGAAAACAAATAGAAAATACCATTTTTGTTTTCAAGACCATTTCTTTGAGCGCATTGCTCATAGTAGCCACCATTGACAACCGTCACCAATACATTATTGAGGTTAATGTGGATGTGATGTGTTTCAGGGTGGACGTGGAGGATCAGGAGCTCCTGGACCTGCTGGTATTGCCGGAGAGAGAGTAGGTAGCATTGCCACTCGAGAATATGTGCATAATACACGAGAATAGACGCAATTAACAGTACATTTTACCGTTGTGTATTGCTTGTTTTAAAAAAGTCACACTGCCGTTATATCCATTGATGCATTTGGATATTAAGATGAGATGAGATCATCTGATATGACGGTCAGAGCTTGTCGGCCTAATTCTTTTCGACCTAGTCGGCTATTGGATCACGGCCTAATTAAGGTATTCTACTTGAATAAACTATTATAAGACCATAACGGATTATAAAATGTATTCATGAAAATTCAAATCCTTCATATTGTACTGATAATTGAGATATTTAAATGATACACACGCATAATAACATTGAAAACCATTTGTTTCAGGGGATGCCAGGACAACGCGGCGCCCCTGGAGGACCCGGAAGTCAAGGAGTTAAGGGAGAAGACGGAGAATCCGGACTAAGAGGAGAGAGGGGACAGACCGGAACTATGGTATGATCACGCGCAGTTACGATGCTATTGGTACTGGATCTGAATGTTATGTTTAAGTTTCTCTTTAGACATTTTTAACATTAGAATGTATATTCATACCAATATCAATATTATTCAATTTATGAAAGGTTAAATTATTTTAACATAATGTTAATAATCCGTTTAAATGACGAATGTATTGACAGTGTTAACATTCTACAGCCCATTCTCTGCATTGTGATCTTGTGTTACAGGGAGAGGCAGGACGTGCTGGTCCCCCCGGACGTCCCGGTGAGGCGGTACGAACAATTTCAAATCATTCTGAAAATATTATTACATCTAAGCAATAATTCAGTTAAATATGATGATATTCATACTAGACATTTCTTATTAAATCTAAACATAGATCTATACTAGTATGTAATTGTGTTGTGTTTTTTTTTTTTTTTTTGTGGGGGCATACGAAATCTTGATGAATGTTAAGTTTTTGATTCAATAGACGTAAGAACAATGATTTATCATTATTACGTAGGTTTTGTTATTTCATACCTTTGTCTGATTTCAGGGTCCAGTTGGAGGACCTGGTCAGGACGGAAAATCAGGACCACCAGGACCTGCTGTGAGTAATCACCATTGCCATGATGCTTACAACACAATCCAATACCCTAGTACAACATCACATATGAGGAATGACCCATGAACGTTAATTATCGAATATGTTTTTTTTCATTATATTCCTTAATTGTCAGATAATATTGTCCGCATTCAAGCCCTTAAACCGTTATCTATGTTAAGGTGGCGTATGTCGTTTTAGGGTCCCTCTGGAAATGATGGACACCCAGGAGATATGGGTCCACCAGGACCCCCAGGTAGCCCCGGACAGCAGGGCGCACAAGGACCATCAGGAGAGAGGGTCAGTAGTGTATTTGTATTAATCAAATTTGACTAGATACCGCAAATTCATAGTTCCAGGTATATTATATATATATATATAGCTATGCAAACATATCGTCTATGTTATTTCTTGATTTTGATGATTTTGATCTCCTTTTTGGTTGTGTTTTGGGAGCGTCACTTGTACTGGCCGCACTGACTTTTGTGTGAATCCTTTTGTTTCGACAATAAAACATCATTGATGTCTGATTTTCAGGGTAACTCCGGCAAGTCAGGAAACCCTGGACAACAAGGACCTCGCGGACCCCCCGGAGATAACGGACCAACTGGAGAGATGGGACCTCAGGGAGCTCCAGGACCTCAGGTAACATCAATCAATACCTTTTGTCCTGGAGATCAGGCAACATCAGTCAATATTGTTGAACCTATAACAGTATAATACTAGTGGCGACTGCGTTTGACATTCATCACTATCGTCGGTTTTCACCGGATTTCCATCATCTGTTTCCTCGACATGGCAAATGTTAATTAATTCATACTTCCTCATTCCTTTTCCAGGGAGAGCCAGGCGAGAGGGGAAGCGAAGGATCATCAGGACCCCCAGGTTTCCAGGTATAGCCCCGGTATTAGCCTTATTCATTGGTAACATTTATGTTGGTAACAATGTCAATGTCAACATGCCTTCATTCTCTGTCAATGTATAGAATCTATACAAACAATTCATGAAGACAATGACGGTATTCGTCAGCACTCTTTATATGTTAATGAAAGTTCATGCTCTGTATATGGTATGTATGTAGCTTGTAAGTGATCTAAGTTTGTTAAGGTTCGTAGTATATAAATGTAACGGTGGTCTATGACAATACAATGGTATGTGTTGAATCCTTAGGGTGCCCCCGGTCTGTCTGGACCACCAGGAGAAGCTGGAACTGAAGGAGAGCCCGGTATTCCCGGAGGCCCCGGAGACAACGGTCGCCCAGGAAACAGGGTGGGTTATGGTTCAGTTCGACCGAGTTGCATAAAAAGCGAGTAATGTACGTTACCCACTAATAATCAATATAATCTCATAACAAACATCCAACTGCATAAAGTTAAACAGACAATCATCTTGTTCTATCCCAAAACAAACAAGACGTTAAAATACCTTGCTTTCTGGTCACAACCACTGTTATAAAGTTGCATCACCAAAGCACGTGTTTATTACGGGACCGTCAATTTTATCGTAATCTGAGTTTATGTCTGTTGACAGGGAGAGCGTGGTTTCCCTGGTGAACGTGGACCCATGGGACCTGTCGGTGAACCAGGACCCCCTGGTGCTATTGGACCCGCCGGACATGATGGAGAGAGGGTACGGTCCTATACTGCAGCACAATGGCAGCGGGAGCATCTATTTATTTCTTCATTTGTGGGGGTGGGGGGTCATAATACTAGTATTCAGTTTCATGTTTTCTTAAACGCATATGTTATTCAGTATGTGACTAAGGCGTAATGCAATGTGAAGATAATGTATTTTAGTATGACCGACCAGATCCGTAGCTATAAGTGAAATAAAGTGCAGGGTATCGTTTCACGAAACTCTCTTATCTACTAAGAGACTGGTAGCGCTCTCTTAGCAGTGTATTAGCTATCAGCAAAGCGAGCG
>JAUTBQ010194896.1:0-10103 GCA_032361185.1 Lepetodrilus ovalis | reverse complement strand
ACATTTGTTGTATTGTCAGTTGAACCCCAGAAAGGGGTGCGTATTATACACTGAGAGTAGGTATTTCCCCAGATTTTCCCCCTGAGAAGGGGGTGCGTATTATACATGGTAGCGTATTATACACGGGAAAATACGGTATTGTTATTGTTATTATTATTATTATTATTATTATTATTATTATTATTATTATCATTATTATTATTATTATTATTGTTATTGTTATTATTATTATTGTTATTATTATTATTGTTATTGTTATTATTATTATTATTATTATTATTATTATTATTGTTGTTATTATTGTTGTTATTATTATTATTATTATTATTATTATTATTGTTATTATTGTTATTGTTATTACTATTATTATTATTATTATTATTATTATTGTTATTATTATTGTTATTATTATTATTATTGTTGTTGTTGTTGTTGGTGTTGGTGTTGTTGTTGTTGTTGTTGTTGTTATTACATCCTGCTCATTTACCAGATCTCCCCGGCAATCACCGACTTCGTGATGGACAAACTCGGAAAGAAGTTCGTGGAGCCACCTCCGTTCGATCTCTCCAAGAGTTACGCGGACTCTAACCAGACGACGCCACTCATCTTCGTCCTGTCGCCCGGCGCTGACCCCACCATGAGCCTCATCAAGTTCGCCGACGACAAGGGATACGGCGGGAGCAAGTTCAACTCCATTTCACTCGGCCAGGGACAGGTATTTAACCTTGTGACTACTGCTGGCAACTAGACATGCATGCAGGGATGAGAATATTCCATTGATCTAAGGATTTTGAGGCTCAGATTTCAACCAGCTTGTGCCTCCCACCTCCCTAAAATTGATAAAAACTAAATACATAAACTAATATTTTTATTATGGCTGGGTTTTAACACAATTTTGTTTTGTTGAATGTTTCTGTAATCTGCTTGTTAGCCCACATTATATCATCCTCTCAACTTAGAGGTACCTGTTATGTTAGCCCTGTACGGTACCCCTGGCTCACATCTAGGGGAAAACTCACACAAACAGTCAACAGGAGCTATAAATAGAACAATGATAACATCTGTTTCATTGGATAGATTTTTTACGGCGTTTTCATTCGGGAAAATACCTCTGTGGTGCGAGGATGACATTATATATGCTACTGTTTAACACTCTGTCGTAACTTAGATTCAATAAAAGTCACTGAAATTATGAGCAGTGTGTGACATTAGCAGTGGCCCGATGGCCAATGTCTTAGCTAAATTCACTCGGTTTAAGCTAATGCACTTTGGCAAAGACCGATTGTCTTAGTTAAAATACTAATTCTATATCTAAATTTGCACCTACATTCCGCGATTGCATGGTCCGGGCTTTGCTAAGTCATTTTTAATTGGCCCTGATGTCTTTGATATAGCTCTTGTTAATGTCTCACACTGTATGAGTCCCCACACCCCCCCACTAAGCCAAAAGTCTGGATCTGACCCTGAACGTCCGTTGTCCATCTTCCAGGGTCCCATCGCGTCCCGTATGATAGAGAAGGCGCGAGCAGATGGTAGCTGGGTGATGCTCCAGAACTGCCATCTCGCTGTGTCATGGATGACGGCGCTCGAGAAGACGTGTGAGGACTTCACTGCGGAGAACACCAACCCTGAGTTCAGACTGTGGCTCACTAGCTATCCTTCTGGCAAGGTGGGTACCCGGTAGGAAGTATTTAGATTTCCTTAAGGTGGATCGATAGACAGTCTTCATAGGCAGTCGTCAGTTACCCCAAAAGTGAGTAGACAGTCTTCAGCACTCCTTCTGACATGATGGGTAAATCTTCAACCATCTTTCTAACAAGATGGAGAGCTAAACATATTCCCCCTTGATATTCCATCCTTGATAATCTCAATGAGACAGTTTCTCCTCAAAGAAGTCAACAACAAAAAATAAAAAATAAAATTTAAATTTAAATAAATAAATAAATAAATACTCTTAAAAGTTCACGGTTGTTTCAAACGTAAAATGTTCTGTTTCCAGTTCCCGGTGACAGTTCTGCAGAACGGTGTCAAGATGACCAATGAGCCGCCTACAGGACTGCGACAGAACCTTCTCCAGTCCTACCTCAATGACCCAATCAGTGACGATGTCTTCTTCAAGGGCTGCCCAAGCAAAGAACTGGTCAGTCCAATTGTGAAAATCTCTGCCTTAATTTATGCCTATTTTAGTATATTTAGGCCTCAACTTGGTTTATTTGCCAACATTCTTCAGTAATGGTAACTATCTTGGCCATAATTATGCCCATTTTAGTCTATTTAGGCTCAACTTGGTTTATTTGCCAACATTCTTCAGTTATGGTAACAATCTCGACCATTAGTAGGGCCCAACAGTAAGGATCGTCCACCTGCCTGGGATCAACAAGCCATTTACCTACATGGCATGTAGTTTCATGTTCAATAGGACACGGGGACGGGTACCTGATAAAGTTAACCTAGAGTCCGATAACTGCCATATCGCGAGCTGTCGATCCCGCAGTTAGTGACAGTACCGGTCAGCCAATCAGAACACAGTTATCCTTAAACTTGGAAGTTACATCGATTTCCTGTTCAAGAAACGTCCAACGAGCAGATTTTAGGAAGACAATCGTAGCATGAGTAATTACTTTGTATTTGGGTACAAATGATATCATGATTCGATGTGCGAGCCGGAAATGTCATTCGGAACATCCTGAATTGATGCTTCCATCATCTGTTTGCTTATTTCAAGGAGGCTTATGTTTGCTCAGTCAATTATGCCTATTTTTAGCAATGTAAAGAAGGATAAATTAGTTAGCTAATGCATGTATTTCTTGATGTTTTTCAGCAATTTGAGAAGCTGTTGTTTGGTCTGTGCTTCTTCCATGGCCTTGTTCAGGAAAGAAGAAAAATGGGACCCATTGGGTGGAACATTGCATATGGATTCAACGAGTCCGATCTCCGGATCTCGATCAGACAACTCCAGGTGAGCATTACTGTATGCCTTTAAATACCAGAATGATGTGTGCCTTTAAATACCATCATACCATATGCCTTTAAAATACCAGAATGCAATATGCATTAAAATACTAAATGATATATGCCTTTAAATACCAGGGCCAGGTAGGAATAGAATCTTTCAAAGCTACTAGCCTGAATAATTTCTAATAACAAATTTGTTACAAAACCTTAAATTTCTACTAGTCCTTAGGATACTTTTAACCTTCTCCCTGCTGGATTATACAAAAAGCTGTTTATGGCATCTCCGGTTAACTACAACAATGAGAGAATGGGTTCAAGCTAGCAGGCTAGTGTTAAGATCGATCATATTCTAGAAATGTTCTTATGATTTTCTTATCTTAAGAACGTTTGTAGCCCTGTTATGTATATACTGTTTGCCACAAATATCTAAAATATTTTCCGTGGTGCCAAATTTCCAGATGTTCATCAACGAGTATGACGATGTGCCGTATGACGCCATCTCCTACATGACCGGTGAGTGCAACTACGGCGGCCGTGTCACTGACGACTGGGATCGACGATGCCTCATGACCATCTTGGACGACTTCTACAGTCCTCGCATCCTCGACGACCCCAAGTGCAAGTTCTCGCCCAGCGGCGTCTACTACTCGCCACCCAAGGGGTCGTATGAAGACTACGTGGATTTCATCAAGGTATGTTCCTCATGGAGTTAAGAATGAAGATAAAAGGCATAATTAATGCTAATTTATAGTCACTACAGCAGAGAATGGGTACCCGGTATGACAAGATGAATGATGGCTTGGGTTGTACACTCTCCAGGGAGTTGAGAAGGAAAATGAAAGAACAGTAATCCATTCACTGGGATAGTAATGTAGCTCAAAGAATCAAATACTAGTCAGGACTCGACAGTAAGGATTGTCCGCCTGTCTTGGACAGGTACGATTCACAGGCGGACAGGTGAATTTTCCCAGATTAACAAGCCTTTTACCTACAGTTACATGTCCGATAGGGCACAAGGACAGGTGCCTCAATAAGTTAATGTCGAGCCCTGTATTCTCATTGCCAATGCAGGCGAACCAAAGGTCCCGAATTCGAATCCTCCCCAGGGAACCCAGCATCAATGTCAATCAGGATGAACTCAGTAATCAGCTGGCTATAATGCAGTTAATTGGTTTGTCAGTACCAGAGTGAGATGCATGTTTACTGTAACACTATGCCCTATTGTTAAATATGTTGCAGGTTTACTCCTACTGGAAACTGAAAAAGCCACCTGTGTAAAATAATCTTGATTATTAATGTTGGAGAGGTTAAGAAGCCATCTGGCCTTGTTTAGACATCCTGAGTAAAAAAATAATAATCTGGGTTTAAATCTACTACTGTACACCACCAAGATCTAATGAAACCCAGTTCAAATGTTTAACCAGATGCACTTTTGTGTACCATGCTATTAGCCAATCGGACAAGATCCTGATTGAATTCTGTTTGCACTTTTCATTCTCAAGCTCAAATTTTATATGGGGATTTGTGAACAAAACTTTCTTGAGCATGAAATCGTACTAAAGAAAGTGCCATAATGTCAAGGCCCGAGTTGATTGACCATGTATTACATGTACAGTGTCCCCTCAATATAACGCTGAAGTTGTGGTCCATGACATAACCCCTGCTTTATAGTACACGCCTTATACAATATTACAGGGAAATAATGAAAATAAAAATGGGATCCATGTCTGACCCCGCCTTATATCCGAATCCGATGTGTATCGGACCGTGTTATATCGAGGGGGCACTGTATTAGCATCTCATTGCAAGAGTTCACGAAAGGTCAACAGGACCGGAGCGTGAACTAGCCAGTGGGATGATATTAGGTCTTGGTATTTTAGGCAGTGTAGTAATGGAAAACGACCAAAATTTAATCTTAACCCTCTCCCTGCTGCAGGCAACCGGACATGCCCTAAAGAGCAGTGTTTGTGCATAATCCAGCAGGAAGAGGGTTAATTAAGATCAGGGTTTAAGTGATGGTAATTCGACCTGCATTTCACGAAAGGGTCAAACTGTAGTTTGGGTGTAACTCTATAGCAGGAAGTGATGTAATCTTCTACTATTTTGACTGGAATACCGATACAACTGCTCAGCCCTTTCGTGAAATTCGGGCCATACCATGGTGGTTTACTGGCCATACCATGGTGGTTTACTGGAAATGTTGAGGAAAGGAGCTGCCCTTCCGACATTGGATAGTGGTGTTGACGACGTTGACAAGGAATGTTGTGGATACATTGTTATTATATCAAGCAATACCAGCTTGTTGCCACATTGTGTTATGTTGTTGTCGAGATACATGTTCACAGAGGTAGCCATTGTACAGTACCTGTGCTACATGCCCCGTTTATGAGAATGTATTGAGTTTACCACCAACCTTTGTGGAATTACTAATAATTAAGTGTTGACTGGTGTTGAAAGTAAGATGCATGCAGATGTAAAATCATTACATTGCTTCGAAAATAAACCTCGATTGTTTTTTTAAATTCATGCGTGTTTTTTTTCTTTTTGTTTCAATCGACTGATTGATCTACGTTACTATACTGTCCCATTGCCAGCCATGTAATCTAACAAAAGATATGGTGTTGACTGCCATATTGGATTCTGTGATCTGTGGACATATGTTGTCTTTTGCCAACAATGGAAGATCATCATAACAGCATCTACATCATAATATACTGATCAAAATCAATTACAGACTGGCTTTATATCAAACTAGGCACTCGACGTGAGGCATCTGGTGCGTGGAGGTATGTATTCTTGTCCAGAAATAGGATACAGGACTAATATTTCGAGTTACTTGCCCGCAATGCTAGTCAGGGCAAGTTGTAAAGCCACCAATGTTGCTATGTGTCAAAAATTAGGTTACCCGCAGTGCATATGTTAGTCTAAAGCCATACAATGTTGTATTGTTGCAGGCTTACTCCTCCCTCAAACAGAAGATCCTGATTCATTTGACATTATATTTCTAAATTCATTACATCGCAGCATAGATTAGAAGAGATTACAACAGCTGTACAATAATACACATGTAATATTCCAAATAACTGTCATATTTATAATTTACTGCAGTTTGCAATCTTTTTAATAAAGCTATATAAAAATGAATAGACATTAATGTGTTGTGTTGTATCATCACCAAATGTACACACACATTTGGTATATTTGGCTTAATAATTCAGTTAAAATATGCGACTCCCTTTTTTAAATTCGGGACGCAAAAGGTGTATCAAAACACGTCACGGGACTCCCAAAAATTGAAACCTAAGTTAAACCCTGGAAGATCCAATAGGAATGAAATCTTCAAAGTGTCTGCTTACAAAAACCATGCAAGCAAGTGATCTACATTTCCAAAGCCTGTGGCTATTTTTAGGATTGCGAGTACCTGGCCATGAGGGGCGAGTGGTAGCGCAGTGGTAGAATGTTTGGACTTCAGAGCTAAAGGTCCCAGATTTCAATCCCACCCCATGGGGGCCAACATCAATGTTCATGAAATTTACCTTTCTGACAAGATATTGATAGGATGCACTGTCTGTAGTGTGGCAATACAGATATCATCCTTTGTCAGTACCAGCCAGTGCTTGGAGGTTTACTGCAACATTCAGCGCTACGGATGTTGCAGGTTTACTCCTGCCCTAAACTGACAAGTCGTGACATAAGTGAAAGAATCTTGAAAGCGACTCTAAAACTCCAAAATTAATAAAAGAAAATGGCCATGAGAACACTGAAATACTATGGAATAGATCTCTAGACTTAACACATGTCTGATGTACAAGAACACGTGAAATTGTCTTCGGTTCAATCTATTACCACCTTTTGTGCCTTTGCAACTTGCATTGACTAAACCTGCGGGCAAGTAACACAAAATAATAGTCTGGAGGCCTAGTTGAAGACTACACCTTGCCTAGGCCACGTGACCTAACTCGACAGCCTCATACAGGTAGTATACTGTACTTGTGTTTCTTCATCTCCCTGCTTCCTCGACACATTCAAAATTAGGAATAAATCTCTTCACAAAGAGACATTTTTCCTTTGTCATCATGCACTGTTGTACAACGCACATGCTCACAATTCTTTATCTAGAAATGAGCATATTTAATCTTAAATGTCTTCTTTTCAATAAAATAGAAAACTACGGGCATTAAATGGAATCTTTATTGTATACATTGTAACACACTTAAGACATGAACCGGCAACAAAGATTGTGATTGAAAACTGGTAATATTTTTGAACCCTTGTTATAGCATGCACCGATTGGTCCCACGTTAAACTCCAGTACACCCATGTACGACTTGCAATGGAGACGCAGAGAGGGGGGAAATTCATGTTCAAACTGGCGGTGCTGCCATATTCTCGAACATACCATGTACCAACAAATACCCACAGTGACATATCTTTTTACAGGAGATCTTTGCTTCATTGTATCAACCCGAAGTAATAAATAATTCAACATTCTTAACTAATTAAACATTCTTGGCGAATTGGCTGTTAGCCATTCTGAAACGGATCATATTCAATAGCTGAGCTACTCGCTAGAATAGCACTTCGGCTTGTCGTTTTGGGTTTACACTTCTGAACAAAAGCATTACCAGTCTTGCAAATTATATGTATGGAAAAAAATAATGTGGGGCTATTTCTTTTGTTTCTTCTTCTCGGCTTCTTCCTCTTTTTCTTTCTCAATTTCTGTGATGTATTTTTCTATTTCATCCGACTCTAACATCTGAAACAGGAACGAGGTTTTCTGATATTATGGTGCTTAAAGGCATACAATGATCACAGATATCAATTAACACATACAGTGTCCCCTCGATATAACACTGTTCGATACACAACGGATTCGGATATAAGGCGGGGTCAGATGTGGATCCCATTTTAATTTTTGTTATTTACCTGTACTATCGTATACGGCGGGTACTATAAGGCGAGGGTTATGTCATGGACCCCAAATTCAGCATTATATCGAGGGGACACTAGCACTATATTTTAATAAATTCAATAAATTCAAACTACCATACATTCATTTGTGATATTTATCATCAATTTTATATTGCCAAAATCCCTTTTGTTGATCCACATTTGATCTAGCAGTTAAACGTTCCAAAGGCAAGATAATTAGAGCTAGGGTATGTTCCGTTTATTCATATACCATGAACATGAAATTATTGATAACCATTGAATGTTGGGGAATAAGTACATCAGTAAATAACAACTTTTAGGTGGATAAATCAAACATAAGTAAGTAGTCTAAGATAGAAATTTGTCTGTCCATAATATAGGCCAACCATGTTGCCAGTTATTTGGGATTATTTTATTAATTTATAGAAAAAGAAATAAGATTAAAAATAGGTGTCAAATTTTAGGCAAGTTTTTCAAGTAGAATCTTACGAGCTAATGGGCATGATATTAATAGGATAATAGTGGTAATTAGTGGACTACAATGACTACATTGTATGTGTGTCACTACTATCGCATACCCTTCTCCTAGACAACATCTCGTTGAACCTTAACAATCAATACCTTCAGTGGTTGACCCCTCCTCATGACTGCGACCTCCATGTTCTTGCCTCCTGATTGGACCACCTCTAGGAGGGCTTTAAGGGTCAGTTTGATGCATTCATCATCGTTTTGTATCAATTCGTCGGTATAATGCTTCTCCAGAAACTCTCGTACAGTCTTGGCACTGCGTCCGATAGTATTGGCCTGAAATTGGAAGATAACGGTCTTTGTTACAACCAAGTTGAAGCGATCACTGCGATATTTATTTGGTAACACGTACTCGCCCAAATAGTGATACAAATAACAAATGTTATCTACTCGCAATTGGATACCTTTAGTATTGGGAGAAATGGCCTGGGTGAGCGGATGAGTGTTAATTGCAAACCCTGCAAGAACTAGTCCAAAACAACCATAAATATCTGTGATATTATGCCTTTAAAGATATATTGATAATCGAAGACAAAATAATATTTGAAAAGGGTCAAACAAAATATATACACAATGTGATTACATTGTATATTCAAAAACGTCATTTACCGTCTTAGACTACACTGGTACAATGCAATATAGTAACTCACATTCAGTCAGGTTTACTGTAACATTCAGCACTATTCTTCTTGCCCCAAATCAACAAGCCGTGATAAAAGCGGCTCTAAACCTAAATTCAAAATTTAAAGAAACAACTGACCTTCCATTCATGATAAGTTCCCGATGGATCTGTCTGGTATAGATGAGGTGTCCCATCATAATCAAAGCCAATGATCAGTGATGACAAACCAAACGGTCTTCTTCCATTACTCTGCGTGTATTTCTGTTTTAGCTGTGCGATGTGTCTTGTGATGTATTCACAGGTCACGGGGTCTTCCACAGTCAGCTTGTGACTCTGACACTCGATTCTAGCCCGGTTGATCAGGATCCTAGCATCAGCTGTCAGACCTGGACAAAACAATGATAGTAACCTGGTAACCAATGTTGTAACAAGGATAAATAATCTAAATAACTACGACTTTTAATTAATGCTCTACGTTGCAGCGAAAATATCTCACCCTTACAATAACTATGACCCGAGATTGCTAACAAAACTAAAAATAGGATCCACGTCTGACCTTATATCCGAATCCGCTGTGTATCGGACCGTGTTATATCAAGGGGGCACTGTACTCAAGAAAGTTTCGTAATCTCAGACAGAGCACAGACTAAACACTGGTTTAGCAATCTCGGGTCATAGTTATTCTAATGGTCTTAAAACATAATTCTACATATCACCTGATTTTGCACAAACAATGTCCACAGTTTTATTAAGTGATAAACAAGGTTTAAAAGATTCCTCCTAATCTACACAACATGCTGTTGTCTTGCTTAGGCAGGCCTTCCTATCTATTGGGTATATAAACGCAAATTTAGCAGGAATAACAATAGTATTTCATGGAAAATGAGCAGTAACTGTACTGTTCCGCGCGAGGGCGCAGTTCTGAGTGGGAGATTTTCACACGGCTCGTGCACTAGAACGCGAGTTGTGAGCTAATACATATACAATACACAAACATACGACTTCTAAAGATTGCTCTTGTTATGTGCACCCATTCTTTGCACCCTATTACATCCCGCTATGGCTC
>JAUTBQ010194885.1:0-10104 GCA_032361185.1 Lepetodrilus ovalis | reverse complement strand
TCTATTAGGAAGTGTGGCTTTAGTTTCACAAATGGAAATGGTGCTTTAGCTCCACCTTGTATAAATTCCATTTTGGTGAGGCTAAAGCCACACTTCCGTTTTGTGGGTGGAGTTAAAGCACCATTTCCATTTTAGTCTTTTTTATCCCACATACCATTGCTTGTAAATGACTTCCATGCGAATTTTAACCACTTTATGAGTGAGAATGAAATCCAGATTGACCATAGTAGCATTAGGGCTTTGTAGTACCAGATGGAGATGCTTATCACTGTTGGTTGGATGAGTGTATTTTCTACACGATCGCTGTACCAGTTTAGGTAGTATTCGCTTGAGTTGTTTCCTGCTACCATCATGTCGGGAGTTCCTAAGAGTCCAAAAGAGATGGCTGAAAATATGGTTGCTAAAGAGATGATTGTTAAGATTACTAACAGTACTTGAATGGTGTTTTTGTTTCTTCCTTTTAGGGTATCGGCATGTGAAAGTCTGTACTTTAGTGCGAAAATCCAGATTATTATCGGCACGATAATAGTGATGCTTGTTGTGCTTACACCAATTCCTAGTAAAAACCAGTCTCTTGTTTTAAGAGGTTTTTTTTGTACTTTGGATAAAATTAGTGTAAAGATCAGTAGTGCTATCATCACTCCCCAAAACAAAACTGCAGGTCCTAAAAGTGGTCCATGAGTCCATAGTATCCATCTATCTTGTGGAAGTTGTAGGGTTGTTTTGTTGTTTACACTTTTCTTTAAAAGATCAATTTTTGGAAATTTATAGAGAGTTTGTGTTGAGATTTTATCGATATAGTTAATGACTACATTTTGCTCTTTTGCCTGAAGTGGTATGTTTATGGTTGAGTTGTCTGCTTTGATGAAATGATTTTGACCATCTATCATAACTGATTTTAACTCTTTTAAATTCTCTATTTTTAGCTGATAATCTTGTGCTTTTGAACTGAGGATATTTAAATTTAGGGTTATGTCTGCATATCTTTGGCTTTGGTTTATCGTTAAGTTGCTTGATTTTATTGTGATGCTATCGCCTTTTATCGCTTTTGCATACTCAAGATTGATTTTTAATACCTCATTTTTCCATGGTTTGTAGAGTGGCATGAGAAGATTGTTTGATTTGACTTGCTCTACGGGGCTTATCCCCTCGCTTCTCATATGCCATAGTGATGCGACATCCATCTGCCATATCTCTACAATATGATCGTCTTTGGATGCTCTAAGTTCTAATAAATTTTTGATAGATATAGATGATCTGTAGTGATAATTTTGAGTTTTTGGTGATAGATGCAGTTGTACTTTGTTGTTGTTTATCTGTATGTTTTTATTTAAAATTGACTCATTTGGAAGTAGGGCATACTCGATAGTATAGGCTCTGTCGATAGAGTTTAAAACATTTACATCTGTATCGATATACCATCTATGTCCGAAATGAAAAGTTCGTTTTATTTGAACTAGAGGTTCTATTGAGTTTTGAAACTTTTTCTTCTTTTTTGCACTCTCTTTTATTTTACTAATAATCTCGATATAGTTTTTTCCATTTGTTTGGATGCTGTGTGAGTCGTCGTTTATGATGTTTATATTGTGAAGTCTTAGAGCTGATGTTAGTTGGATTTTGTCTCTGTTTTTTATATCTCCACTGAGGATAATAGTATGATTTCCTTTTGTGAGACTTATCCATAGGTTTGAATTTTTATCGACTCGAATGTTTGCATTTTTGTCTTTATCTACTTTTACACTTTGCGGAAGCCAGTTGTTTCTATTTCCCAAGAGCTGAACTGCTGAATTTGTCGCTACAGAAATATCTATTTTTACTCTTAATTGTTCATCTTTTGTCATGATAGAGATCGACTCAATTTGAGTACAGTTTGGAAAACATTGTGGTGTTTTGATGAGCTTTGTTTTTAGCTCTTTTAACATAGCTGCATCTGGAATATCAGCTTTTAATGTAGGTGTAAGTTGTGTTAAAAGTGCAAGAAAGAGCAGGGTTTTAACAGTCTCTTTTTTTGCTGTTTGTGTTTTTAGTTTTTGCATGATTGGCTTGGTATAATCTTTTAAAAACATATACAGTAAAAACAGCATTCCTAAAACTCTTAGGATTTTTACTATTTTATTTGCGGTGGGGGAGAGTAGCCAAAGTTTTAGTCTCTCATCACTTCCTACACTGCTTTGCCAATGAAACTGATGTGAATGCCATTTCCACTCAGGGATACCAGGACCTGTTTGAACGACTGCATCTGGATCAAATCTATTTTCTATTAGAGTTTTGTCTACCTTATATGGGCTTTTTTGTCTATAAGTTACTTTTCTTTTAGAGATCGATTTTGAGTTTATGTATGAGTCCTGTGCTATTGATTCTTCTACCATTGGGGCATTCATTGGTACATCGTATGGGTATGTTTGAAAGTGGTTATGTTTTTCAAGCTGAGGATACAGAGCGGTTCTTATCTCATAAGTGCTAAAAACTAAAACTTGCCATACAGCTATAGCGATAGTTACTACAAATACAACCTGAAGCATACTTTTTATAGAGCTACTTTTTAGTACCCGAATCAGTGCAACAAGAGCTAAAAGTATAAGCCATATGAGAGTAGGGGCATCGTTGTTTTGCCACAGAAGAATGAAAAATACCAGTGAAGGTAATGCCCATTTGATGCCAAATAGTTTATAAATCGCGATAACAAGTAACATAACTAAAAATATATCCATTAAATTCCATTTTTCAACCCAACTATTTCCTTTTGAATCGCTCCCAAAAGAGGCTATAAGTTGCCAACTTGGTGGGAGATTTAAAACGAGATTTATAGAGTTAAATTTTTCACTCCAACCGTTTGCAGGAAGTTGATCTATCTCTTGTGTGTAACGGCTGACTGCTTTTATAGATGGAGTTGCTTCTCTTAGTTCTATCCCTTTTAAATCACTATCCTTTAGAGTAGTGATAAGTTGTGGTTTAGAGTTTATTGTTACACTTCCAAGATCTAAAATTTTACTCATCTGAAGTCTTGTAATTTTGTCCAAAGTCGCGCTGATATTATCGACAATAGTATATCCTTTGCCGTCAAAATCAAGCCAACACTCTCTTTGCATAGTTAAATTATTGTTTGGTTTTAACTGTTGGCTTTTGTATAGTTGTGTGATTTTCATTTTTGAGCTGTTTTTTATGAAATATGCGGGTAGATGTTTCCAGTTTTGTGGTAAGTTTGTTTGTGATGGATCGATTGGATTTACTCCCTCGATCTTAACTCTTCGGTATTTTGGATTTGACTCAAATACCCATGTTTCAGTAGTCGAATTTTTAGGCTTTTGAAGCTCTTTGATAGGATTTGGGTTGTACGAGTCTATGTAAATATCCCATTCTCCCGCCTTTGCATCTAGTTGTAGTTTTCTCTCTTGTGTAATTGAGGCTTGAAGTTTACTCTCTATGGAAAGAGGTATAAAATCTTTTAGTAAAATATCATCTATTAAGAGTGTGCGGGATTTTCCTGAGATTCTCAGATGCAGATGTGTTAAAACCCGCATCGGATGTTGATCGCTTATTTTTCTCTCTATTGTAGTGTTTAGAGTACCTTTTGTTGTTGAGTTTTGATGAATTTTTTCAAACCAGAGTCTGTTGTTTTTATCGATATTTATATCTTGTACTTTTTTACCATTTTTGTATAGATTTACTAAAGCAATATTTGGTGGAAGTTGTAGATATTTTTGCTCTTTTGTCGAGTTTATGCTACCTTGTATGTGGTGTAAACCCTTGTTTAAAATAAGAGTTGCTTTAGTATTATGATCCAAAACTACTGCCTCTTTTGCATCGACTTTTACATTATAAGCCCAGTTGTTTGCATCTCCTGCTAGGGTTACTTTTGTGTCGTCTTTATATATGTTCCATGTGAGATTAAAATCAAGTTTGTTTTTGTTTAACTCTATATCTATTTGACTAGGCCAACTACAAATATGCTCATTTTTTTGAAAATGTAAAGGACACTCCAACTCATCCTCCCCATCCAAAACCCAATCCTGCCACTCTATGAGATCGGAAGGAAGTTTACTCTTATCAAAAGCTTGTACAGTTGAAAACATCAGAGATAAAACAGCAAATAACAATACAAGTTTTTTCATAACTTCTCCTACTCTTTAAGTGCCTTAATTGTACCGTATATAGATGAGAGATAAATAAAGATATTTTATGTTAGAAAAAGATGGGAAGTTTGCTAACGAGAGCTACTTAACGGTTTTATAATCTTTTGTTCAATCATCGTATTTATGATGTCTTTAAATACTGGAACGGCACTTTGGGATGCGAAGTGGATTGATCCTTTGGGTTGGGGTTCTATGACTGTTACTCCTATTGTGTATTTGTGTTTTCCATCATCTACAAATCCAAAAAATGAGCTGTTGTATACATTTTCGTATCTACCTTTTATGGCGATCTGTGCAGTTCCTGTTTTTCCACCTATGATAAGTCCATTGGTGATAGCTCCTTTTCCTGTACCATCTGTTACTGTTTTGTAGAGTATTTTTTTCATTTCCTTTGCAACTTTAGGGCTTATGATCTGTTTTGCTTTTTTGTTGTGAAGTAGCTCTTTTGGGTGTATGTCTGATTTTAGGTATTTGGCTATGGTTGGTCTTATTATTTTGCCTTCGTTGTTAAAAACATTGTACGCTTTTAGTAGTTGAAAAAAGTTTGCTTTGATTCCATATCCATACGATGCAGTTGCTTTTATGACGCTATTTTTTAACCGATGCACTCCTGGAATTGAGCCACTAAGATCGTATGGAAGGTCGATTCCGCTAGGTTGTGAAAATCCAAATGCTCTCAATCCTTCAAAATAATCAATTGCATCTAACTCTTGTGAAATTTGTGCCATTCCGATGTTACTAGAGTGAACTATGACATTTTCAGCACTTAAATATGCATATCTATGTTCATCTGTAATAATTTTTTTTCCTAGTTGAAACTCTCCATTGTAAGTTCTTACTATATCTGTTGGTTGGATTCGATTTTCCTCTAAAAGAAGTGAAAAAATAATAGGTTTCAAAACAGAACCTGGTTCATATATGTAACGAATTGCAGAGATTGTTAGGGCATCTGGGTTTGTAACATGTCCATGAACAAAACGGCGAGAACTCCCAATCGCGACAATATCACCACTTCTTGAGTCCATAACAGAAGCAATAATCTCTTTTGATTCTGTTCGTATTTGGTGTTCATCTAAAAGCTGTTCTATCTTTTTTTGTAGTTTTATATCGATACTTGTAATGATGTCATAGCCGTCGATTCGGTTTTTTACTTCACTATCTTTATCTAAAATAATTTTATTTCTTACATCTCGTCTGCCTATTATTTTAGTACTTTGGATGCCCTCTAATTTATCTGCATAGTATTTCTCTAGTCCATATGCACCTTTGATAGTTGTGTATCGGTTTTGTTCATATTTTCTAACATATCCTATGATTGGTGTGAGTGCATCGTAGATTGGATACTCTCTATACTCTCCACTCTCTTTTATGGTTAATCCATGTAAATATTTGCTATTTTGACTCTTTTTAAAAACATGAAGACTGTAGAGGTTTGAAGTTAATTGTTTTAAATACCTTGCCGATTTTGAATCTAATCTATAAGATATTGTAACAAAACCATAACGAGATGTGATTTTATCTGTAACCTCTTTTTCGTCCATTCCACTATAGATTGAAAATAGTTTCACAAAGAGTTTTGCCTTTTCAGGATCAATTTCTCTTGTGTCTACAACTGCTTTATAGAGTTTTTTGCTAGTTGAAATTGTAAACTCTTCTTTTGTTAAGATATTGCCCTTAAGAGCTTTATCTGTTTCTGAACTTTTTAGGCGAGGGAGCTTTTTATCACTAAAACTTATATTAAAAATAGCACCGATCAAAATCAGAAAAAATATAAAGATAAGAAGGAATATAAAGGTAATGTTAAGTTTCTTATTGCTCTCATGATTCATAAAAAGATTATATAAAACCAACCTTGAATATAGCAAATTTATTAGATAGTAAAAAATAAGTTAATAATATTTTCAACCTTCTACATATATAATGAACTCTTATCTTATAAAATAACGGGAGGTTTTTTAATGAAATTAAATATTCCAAACTTCCTAAGTATTTTACGCATTGTTTTAGCACCTTTTTTACTTTTTGTTGCATGGAAGCAAAATTCAACTCTATTTTTTATTCTTTTATCTTTGATGCTGATTTCAGATGCATTAGATGGAATTATTGCAAGAGCATTAAACCAAACATCTGAATTTGGAGCAAAACTAGATAGTTATGGTGATATTGTTACATATTTAAGTACCCCTTTGGCGGCTTGGTGGCTTTGGCCTGACGTTATGATGCAGGAGAGATATTATGTCGTAGTTGCAATTTTTGTCTATATCTTACCAGCAGTTTTTTCATTTATAAAATTTAAATCTCTTGCTAGTTATCATACTTGGATTACCAAAATATCGGCCGTTTTGATGAGTGTTGGAATTGTTATGTTATTTGGATATGAAAATTCAACTCTTTTTCATATTGGCGTTTGGGTTTTAGTTGTAGAGGCTATTGAAAATATTATGATTACTCTACTCATCGCAGAGCCAAAGAGTAATGTTCGTTCTCTTTGGCATGTTTGGAAAAACAAATTATAGTTGAGTTCTTAGTATCTCTTTATATGCACTTAGTGCTTTGTTTCTAACTTCTAGCATAACTTTCATGCTGATTTCTGCTTTGTCTATTGCAATTGCTGCTTGATGCAGATCTTTTACTTGTCCTGTTGCGATGTCTTTTAGTGCGGTGTCTGATTTTACCTGCTCTTTGTTTACATCATTTAGTGCTGATGTTAGTACTGAGAAAAAATCATTTTCACCACTTTTATCATTTACTTTTTTTTGTGCCTCTATTATAGACAGAGGTGAGATACTATTTATTGATTGTGTCATTTTCTATCCTTTTAACATATCTATTGCACTTTGTGCTATTGATTTTGAGCTTTGGTATGCTTCTACATTCGCTTGATAAGCTCTAGTTGCTTCTATTAAATCGGCCATCTCAATGACTGGATTAACATTTGGTAGCGAGATATACCCATTTTCATCGGCATCTGGATGTTCTGGATCAAACCGTAACCTAAACGGAGAATCATCTCTAACAACTTTATCGACTACAACCCCATTTAATGGAGGAATTGGGAAGCCACTTTGTGATTTTTCATCTATTAGATTTGCAGATTTTTTAAATGTCATTCCATCTTTCATGGCAACATCTAAAATATCATTAAAATCCACAGACTTAAAAACTACTTCGCGTCGTCTGTAAGGTCCACCTTCACTTGTTCTTGTTGTATTCGCATTTGCGATGTTTGAACTTACTATGTTTATTCTATATCTTTGTGCAGATAGTCCATATCCACTAATATCAAAGCTACTTAAAAATCCCATCTATTATTTCCTATTGTACTTTTGATGATATATCTATCATCATTTTAAACATGTTTGATTTTTTCTTTAGAGCAGTACTTATTGCATTTACCATAATTGAGTTTTTACTCATTTCCGTCGTCTCAATATCTAAATCAACGCTATTTGCATCATTTCTTGAAGCGTGATTTGGTCGAAAAAATACCTCACCACTCATATTTATATTTGTATTTTGATTTGGGCTTAGGTGATTTGAGTGAGTTTTTGCAAGTTGCAGAGTTGATCTATTTGAATTACCATCAATCTCATCTGCTTTTTGTGCCAAAATATCTTCAAATTTAATATCTTTAGCCTTATAAAAAGGAGTATCGATATTTGCAATATTAGATGCAATAATATTTTGCCTAGTACTCCTAAGAGAGAGTGCATCTGAAGCAATATCATGATATTTACCTATCTCAAATTTCATTCAAAAAACCTTGTATTTGTAATATTAATTTATCTTTAGCAAAAAGTATTCCATTAGTTGTAAAAAATCAAATTATTTTAATATTCTATCAAATTATGTTTTAACCAATATTAATGTAAACTCTTTTTATAATTTTTTTATTGGGATGATAATTGGCTACTGAAAAACCTATCTTTTATTTGACAGTATTTTTAATTGCTGTAGGAATTGTCTTTTCATACTCTCTCTCAACTTATGTAACGGCACTCTTTGGAAAAAGTGAGTTTTTCTTTTTTATTCGTCAGGGAATCGTCGGTTTTGTGGGGATTTTTATAATCTGGTTTATCTCTCGACTCAATCCTGATAGATACTTTGTTCCTTTAGGATTTTTTATTTTTGGGGTGTTTTTGTTTTTGATGACAATGATGCCGTTTTTACCCTCAGATATTGTAACTGAAGTTGGTGGTGCTAAACGGTGGATAAAACTTCCTATGATCTCTATCTCTCCTGTGGAATTTTTTAAGGTAGGTTTTATATTTTTCCTAGCTTGGAGCTTTTCTAGGAAGATAGATCATCATGCTGGTAAAGACTTACTTGAAGAGTTTGAGATGTTTTTACCTTACATAGCGGCATTTGGTTTGGTTGTTTATCTGATTGCTATTATGCAAAATGATTTGGGGCAGGTTATTGTTCTTGGGTCATCCTTGGTTGTGATGGCTTTTATCGCTGGAACTAGTACACGGTTTTTTATACTTGCGATGCTTGTTTCTATCGTCGTTTTTGTTGTGGCTATTATGACTTCAGATCATAGAATTTTGAGGATAAAACTCTGGTGGAGTAGCATCCAAAACTTTGTTTTATCATTTTTACCAGACTCTTTAGCGGATGCACTTAGGGTTCAAGACTCAATTGAGCCTTATCAGATTTCTAACTCATTTTATGCGATTATAAATGGTGGAATGTTTGGTGAAGGATTGGGTAACGGAACTATTAAGCTTGGTTTTTTAACAGAAGTTCATACCGATTTTGTATTAGCTGGAATTGCTGAAGAGCTTGGTGCTATGGGATTGTTGTTTATAGTTCTTGTCTTTTTTACTCTTATTTTTAAAATTTTCAGAATTGCAAATCACCTTGAAAATAAGATGGAATATCTGTTTGTTTTAGGAATTGGTCTGATGATAACTGCTGAGTTTTTTCTAAATGCTTTAGGAGTTACAGGGATTACACCTATCAAAGGAATTGCAGTGCCTTTTTTAAGTTATGGTGGAAGCTCTTTGTTAGCTCACTCTTTTGCAATAGGAATGGTTCTCATGCTTAGTAAAAAAGTGAAAAGTATATGAATATAGCAATTACAGGTGGAGGAACAGGAGGGCATCTTGTCATCGCAAAAGCGATCAAAGAGGAGTTAAATAAAATAGGCTATAAACCAATTTTTATAGGCTCAAACTATGGTCAAGACATGGAGTGGTTTGAAAATGATGACGGTTTTAAACAGAAGTACTTTTTTGAAACAAGTGCAGTTGTAAATAAGGGGTATTTAGGAAGAGTTGCATCCCTTACAAATATATTTAAATATGCAATAAAATGCAATAAGATATTTAAAAAACATAACATAGATGCAGTATTTTCAGTAGGTGGTTACTCAGCTGCTCCTGCTTCATTTGCATCCATACTTTTTAGAAAACCTCTCTACATTCATGAGCAAAATGCGATAAAAGGTAGACTTAATAGACTTTTAGAACCTTTCTCAAAAGCTTTTTTCTCTGTTTTTTCTGAAAATGAGAAGCTTAGACACTATCCAATAAGAGATATATTTTTTGAGAATGCACACACAAGAGAAGAGCTTAAAAAAGTTATCTTCTTAGGTGGTTCACAAGGAGCTGCTGCAATCAATAATTTTGCTATGAAATATGCTAAAATTTTTAATGACAGAGGAATAAAAATAATCCACCAGTGTGGAAAAAAAGATTTTCAAAAAGTAGAAGAGTTCTATCAAAGCTCCAAGATAGATGCAGATGTTTTTGCATTTTCAAACTCTCTTGAGCAAAAGATACAAAGTGCAGATTTTGCAGTAAGTAGAGCAGGGGCAAGTACACTAGGAGAACTTTGTGCATCCAATGTACCAGCTCTTTACATTCCATACCCATACGCAGCAGAAAATCACCAATACTACAATGCACTGCATCTAAAAGAGAAAAACCTCTCTTTTTTAGTAACAGAGAGTGAGTTAGATGGTTTT
>JAUTBQ010194874.1:0-10105 GCA_032361185.1 Lepetodrilus ovalis | reverse complement strand
CCATCAGCTAATAATAATATGAGCCAATGAAATTCCTTATAATGTTGAACACGCGAAACCCCTCGTAGTGTGACAGCATGTAATACAGACTGTTGTGTTCTCGCTAACATGCAGCTGGTACTGACAGACCAAAAATGATAATTGCATTGCCATGGTACAGACATCGTATCCTATCATTATTGTGTCAGAAAGGTAATTGCTGCGAACAATGATGGTGTCTTGGACCCGGATGGGATTTGAACCCAGGGCTGTCGGCTTCATAGTCCAAACATTCTACCATTGTGCTCCCATCAACACACATTGGAATCATTAATCACAGATCATTAATCATTAATCACAGACCATTAATCATTAATCATAGATCATTAATCATACAAAGGGAAGACAACTCTGACACTCAACAGTCACGTGATCTAATATCAACACAGAAAGTGCTCTCATTTGAAGAAGAGAAACTCACCAGCGTGAAAGCAAATACGAATCCTAAAGCAACGACTATTGCAGAGTGGGACAAAAGAAAATCCTTTGCTTTTATGTAGCATCCCTGGAAAAATAAACAAAAGAGTTCTAAACAAAATATCAATAATTCCATTCTCAAGGCAAGTCGGCTGAGTTTATTTCATTTTTTTTATTTCAGCTTTTGGTACAAAATGCAAGTTATTTTTCGTTCATAAATTAATTAAATCATGACTTCAAATATACAGTAGACCTTGCATATAACATACTCATTGGGACAGGCTATATATGTCCGTTATATGCAAAGTTTGTTATATGCATATGACGTAATTAGCATTAGATGGGACCGGGACTTCCGATTCAGTACGTTATAGGCGAGTGTCCAGTTTATGCGAGACCGTTAAATGCGAGGTCTACTGTATTAAATCCTCTTTTCTAAAAATACATATTACTGAGGATAAATTGAATGTAAAATATGATTGGCATCATTTCAGGAAAAATCTCAAGTACACATTTGAATACTCAACACTCGATAGTAACGATTGTCCAAATGCCTGAGATTGGTAATAATCTCAAGTATGGCGACAATCGATTGTGATTTCAGCAGAAAACGAGCCACATCCACGGGGAAATACATGGACTAATACATCAGTGGATTTCTGCCGAAAATCGCCATACATGTGGATATCGGATCCATAGGACAAGTGAAAGAATTAGTGCTTTACGTCGCAGCGGAAATATCTCACCCATAGGCGACAACTAGGACAAGTGAACAGCCAAGAATAACAAGCCGGTTACCTACAGGGCAAGTAGTTTCCTGTCATACAGGACACTTGCCTCAAAACGTTGGGATTTTTGTTATAGAACCCCGATACTTACATTATAGTTGAGGAAGTTGTTCGTTAAATGTGTCGTGGGATTGTTGGGAGGGCCGAGAGGAAAATGCTGGCATTTGGTCTTGTCAACATAATTCTGCAATCTGTCGTCATACTTGCAACACGACTCGGGTACAAATTTTTTAGTCTGGACATCTGGGAAAAAAATAGAAAAATACACAAATAAATCTTTCGTTAAAAAATAGTACGTTATCCCCTCGATATAGCACTGAAGTTGGGATCCATGACATACTACCAACGTTATAGTACCCGCCTTATACATGTTTACAGGGAAATAACAAAAATAAAAATGGGATCCACGTCTGACCCCACATTATATCCAAATCCGCCGTGCATCGGACCATGTCATATCGAGGGGGCACTGTTGTAATAATGATGGCTACATAATATTCCTTTTAAAAAATAGTATTATTAATTTCAACATAATATTACTAACTAGGATATGGGAAAATATGAAAACAAATCTACAAAAATAATGTAAAAGTAGGAATGCCCAAAGTTGCCAGTTCCAAAGATACGATTGGATAATTTTACTGTTCATAGAACTCCACACACTGCCGACAAAGTGGATGCCACTGAGAGGAGTTTGGGGAATCTTTACACAAGAAATGTGACTTCATGTCTACATGTATAGCAATGGCTTCCTAGTATTCAATTCAATTCAAATCCCTATGCATGCCCTAGCAATGTACTCGACGAAGTGGAGTAAAATACCATGTGCAAGAATAACATCTAGAGGCTACTTACACTCCTGGTCCAGAAAGAAACGAGTCTGTCGATAGAGACGCCAATCTCTCCCTTCTACGGCACAGCATTGCAGCTACAACAAATAAATAACAGTTTATTGTCGAACTCCATGATCGCGATGAATTCTCCAGTAGATTGCTGTTTTTCATTCTCACTAAAGGCATACTATCATGGCTGGTTGGCCTAGATAATGCCCAAATGAATTTCTGTCTGAGACAATTTTACGTTTGATTTGTACACCCAAAAGTTGTTATTTACCGATGCCCCAAAACTTGATATTTATAATCATTTTCATATTTTATAATAATCAGTGCGAAGGTCTACTAATTATCTTGTCTTCAAAGCATCAGTTGATTTGCGAAGGAATTCTAAGAAATCGAGTCATACCACTTTTAATTCCAGAAAAGCATAGTAGAGCTATGCCCCTTTGTATGCATATGAGGAAATTGAAAGTAGGGGCCTACAGGTTGAGGACAGCTAGTAAAAAAACCCATTTGATCCACATTATCGTGTGGGTGCAGTGGTATTTTGTCTACCATACAGGGATGGAAAGTTTGAAGTACAGTGTCCCCTCGATATAACCCTGAATTTGGGGTCCATGACATACCCCAAGCCTTATAGTACCAGCCTTATATAATAGTACAGGTAAATAACCAAAAATAAAAATGGGATCCACATCTGACCCAGCCTTATATCCGATTCCACTGTGTTATATCGAGGGGACACTGTACAAGCATGATATTAGGTATGTCAAGAGAATGTACTTTGCAGTTGTGGCCAAGAACTAGTCTAAAACAAACATAAATTTCTGTGATATTATGACTTTAAAGCTATGTTTTAAAGCTAATTTCGATCCTTGGAGAAGCATACAACAAATAGCCTTTTTCCAGGAACTGGAAATTTAACTTTCTGTTGGCCATCTGATCCTACCGGGTACCCATTCACGGCATACATCCTCCTGTACAACTCTAATACGTACATCTCTCTGCACTTTATCCCATGCCAATGTGATGTCGTTGTTGGCTGAGCCCGTCTTTCCGTAACTTCCTACCAGTGTCTCCTTCATTGATCTAATCATTTTGTCTTCCAGCTGCAAACCAATAAATCATGAACATCATAAAAAAAATTGAACTTAGTAACAGTTATGTTGTCATATTTAATAAGAATGTGAATGCTTATATTGATGAAAAATAATGAGATTTGGATATTTCGACATTTTTGTGGCAATACTTCGTAATTTCCAATCGTTAGTTAGTGCATTATTCTCATAACCTAAGGCATTGAAATCCCAGATTTTATATTAATAATTTTTAAAGGATGAAAGAATAATGGACAAGTTTACAATTAGCAATGTTTGCAGAAAGAAATATTACTATTAAGAAATTGCGACCATTGTTTTTACCCTGTATTCACTCACACCAGACTTACCTCCCCTCGAAAGATGACGGCCAAAATAGCACCAACAAAAAGCAGCAAGAAGATGATTACAAATAGGATGAAGAACTGAAAAGAAGAAGCACTTAATTAGTTAAACGAGGTAATTATTAAGTCAATACAAAAATTACATCCATCTTGAGTAAGATGAGTACAGTGTCCGCTCGATATAACGCTGAAGTTGGGGTCCATAACATACCCCCTGCCTTATAGTACCCGCCTTATATGATAGTACAGGTAAATAACAAAAATTAAAATGGGATTCACTTCTGACCCCGCCTTATATGCGAATCCGCTCTGTATCGAACCGTGGTATATCGAAGGGACACTGTACCAAATAAAACAACTATAATGTGGCTAAAACCATGTATGGTTATTAATATTATTATTATATTATTAATATTATTATTTTAATATTGTACATTAGTAAATAACAGGTGTAGGAACAACAATGTCAATAATAAAAATAATAATAATAAATGTTAAATGGGGTTTAGAGTCGCTTTCTAGAATCTTTCACTAACATCACGACTTGTCAGTTTAAGACAGGATGAGGAGAAAACCTGTAACATCTGTAGCGCTGAATGTTGCAGTAAACCTGTGAGCACCGGCTGGTACTGACAGACCAAGGATAATAACTGTAGTGCCACTCTACAGACAGTGCATCCTATCAATATCGCGAAATTGAAGCCGGGCCCCCGTTGGGCGGGATTTGAACTTGTATTTGAATTTGTAAAGTGAAAAGAAAAGTAAAATTGGCTTTCTGAAACTTTACAATGTTTCAGAAAGCCAATTTTACTATTGGCTTTCTGAAACATTGTAAAGTGAAAAGTAAAATTAATTTACTGCCTTGAAATGAAATTTTGTAGCTTGTTGCATGTATTGAAATAACACAAAATATTTAGTTTTTGGCTTTATTTGTAATATATTTCACCAAGATTTTGTCAATATATATGTACAGGCTAAAATAGTGCCTGATGTTGAGTACCAAATAATTAATATTATTCTAAAATCTTAATTAAATTTAAAAAAAATAATATATTGATATTATTATTATGAGGATACCTAACATACAAAATCTTCCAAGATTAATGTTTAAAAAAACTTTGTGTGATATTTTATTTGATTCATTTGCATTTCATCTTACCCCTTTCAATGTAGCAAACACAGGAACAGCAACATCTTTGTATAGGTTACCAGTCAAATGCTTGTCTATCGGTGGTTTTGACTCAGCTGCAAAGATGAACAGATATGGATATTAACTTGCATGTGATATTCCTAACAACTAATTATTAGAAGAATGTAACAACACACACTCAAGCCAATGGATTTTAAATTAATTTACACCTGACCCTCTATTGGTGTTTTGGGATTTACTGTAAATACGGTCAGGTCCCAAGATTATGAAACCTTTGGAGTTTGATTTCATGCTTAAACTCAAATTTGTCGTCACTTATAGATACAATATTCCCGCTGCGACGTACAGCAAACTCAAATTTAATATGAATATTTGTAAACAAACTGTTTTGAGTTGAGCATGATATTGCACAAACAATTTTTTCATAATGAGGGGCCACAATACAGGTACCAACTGGCATGTAGTATTCTTAACAACTAATTATTAGCAGCATGTAACAACACACACACATACAAGATGAAGGATTGATAACAAACTTACTCTTGACTTCTGACACTTTCCTCCATGCTTTGGTCCTCTTGTTGGCAACTGCATAGATTCTTTTCTCCTGCAAAGATAAATAGTGTTAAATAATTTGTACTACATTCAGTATGCTATATAGAATTAGACCCCTTGATGCATTTTTAACTTTACATTTTTCCAGAGATTTTTGTCATAATTGTCTCCCTTGATGTGCCAAGGGGGATAACTCATGTACATATGTCTGGAGCATGGCCTTCGGAGAGTGGTACAAAGAACATTAGTGGAGTTTTATTTGCCCAAACCGGCTAGCGAAAGCGGCGCATCACGTGACAGCAAGATGGCAAATAAAACAACCCAGTCCAACCAAATCTAGCCGAGATCCAGTCACCAGATAGCAGTGCAAGTGGTTCACTTCGGCTCGGGACAACGGGAACCTGTTCAATGGAACAGCAATAGAGCCAAAAGAGACTAATAACATAACCCTATGATTGGTCTGTGGAACGGTGGTCCGTATTGGGGCAAACCATACTCAACTAAATTAATAAAAGACAAGTAGCTTTTTGGACCAGATAAATTTAGATCTACATTATCCTAACAATGAATAATTTCCTCTTCAAGAACCTACACGTGGAACCAGATTCCTCAAGCAAAGTTCCTAAATTTGGTGGGAAACTTCCCCAGAAAATATCTTATGGTCCTTAATTTATTTTATTGAGTATACCTTCTGCCATTAAATCTTTCAGAATACAATCGATTACAGAAAAAACAAACACTTTAAAACATAAAACTAACCGAGGTAATAGGTTTATCCTGAGTTTGAGGTGTGAAGGTTTGGTCAGTTTGGTTCGACAGGTTGTTGTTGGTCGCCGAGGTTGAAGGTGATCTCCTCTCCGATGCCGCGATATCCGAGGCTGCGGAACTGGCAAACTGATGCACCTGGATGTCCACTCCCGTGACCAACTCCTGAGGAATGCTCTCGCCGCCTGCGCCGCTCAACTGCAGCGTGATCGTCGGCATCGGCTTCAAGTCTTTTCGCATTCGCGGCAACGTTGCCAACGCAGACACGCTGGAAGACTCGAAGTTCACGCCGAAAAAGTTTGTGGGTGTGCTGGGAGGGGCGTCGGGGAGGAATGGAGTGAGGGGTGTGAGCGGGGTTTTGGGGGTGAGACTGATCGGGGTGATTTCCTCTGAAATGACGAGGTCCTGCTCGATTTCGTCCTGCCCATCGTACTCCTTGTGGATGTCTGACATGGATGCTCTTGCGCGCTCCAGCATCTCTTCGCTGCCGTTGCATGAACTGACGAGCGAGTCCAACAGGTTTGCGCTTTGGAGGATTTTACGCTCGATTTTGATCTGCGGAGGGTTGGTGCGTTTCGGTTCATAGATGCTTTCGTGGTTGGCGTCGACCTCCTGGTACAGTTGTTCGTGGTCCATGTCGCCCATGGATTCGTCGCTCTCTCCTTCCGAAATGTGCCCGTCTAGGTCTTCGTCGCTGCCTTGCTTGGATGTGATGTCGTGTTGCATCGCTTCCAGTAGAGAGCTCCGGGGCCGTTTGGGAATTTCCGGCGGCACGGAACTCCTGGAGGAGGATCTGGATATAGGCCCGTCCTGGAAATATAACGCGCAGACAATATTATCAACAGGGAAAACACGCATCCTCGCAACCCAGCGGAGCTTAATTCTATTCTTATAAGTCCCACTTCATGTGGAACCCCTGACATACAGTACATTTAGAAGGGGACGTGCATAAACAGTTGATGAACTAAAAATAGAATCATTTTAAGTGGCCAATCACAAAAATGGTAACATAAGCAATGATAAAATCTGTTTCATTTGATAAGATTTGAAGACCAAATTCATCAGGAAAATGATTTCATAAATTCATTGGTTGGCTGTTTGTGCAACTTTCCCTCTAGATGTGTGCCAGGGGTACCACATGAAGTGAGATATAGGAACGGAATTAAGTATTGAAACACATGGAGATCGATCAACTATTCCTGCTATCGGCAACGACATATTTTAAAAATGTACGTTTTTCTAAACACCGACTTGCCTGCATCTCCAGACTGAGGCGGAATATTTCCTTGATGGCCTGCGCGGGCAGAGATTGGAGCCGATCTCTGAGCAGCGCCACCTGGTGTTGGAGCATATCGTTCTCATGCTGGATCTCCTGGTTCTGTTCTTCCAGCTGCAGCAGCAACAACATCAATAATGGCAACAACATCAACGACAACATTATCAACATCCATAACCATATGGACACAGTAAGCGAATAACTGAATTATTGTTTTACGTCACAGCGGGAATCTTTCACCCATATGTGACAATATGGACACTGTAAGCACATGGGCATATATGTTTAATATTAATGTACATGTATAATCAACAAAATAAATTAAGGGCCTGCGGATATTTTGCATATAGATGCTTTCTACCAAAATTTGGAACTTTGCTTTAGGAATCTGGTGCCTTTCTTCTTCCAATACTTCTGTAAGTTCTTGAAGAGTACCAGGAGCCTGAAGACATTTGAAAATCCTTCGTAGCAAAAATAATACATACCCGGTAGCTAAATTTATACATCCATAAAGGCTACTGGCCCTTAATTAATGTTGTTGAGTGTATTTTCCGGTACCATTATGGATAGCAAAATGGAAGTAAAAATTAAGAGCTCACCTCGTGTAGTTTGTTGGAAACCCACTCTTTGATTTTGAGAGCTTTTGCTTCTACTATCCTGGCATCATGATGTCTCAATTGTGCCTGACAAACAAAAACCAACATTTCAATGTCACGACATTTCAGTACAATATATTTACTATGCATGAAGAAAGATTAATATAAACATAAATGTACATAATTGACAAAATAGTCCAACCAGTTCCCTTTGAAAGAAAGTTGTATACTGTTAATCATAAAATGTTAGGGAGCATAAAACTTTAACGAATTTAACGAGTTTCTCTTAGACGTTAACATTTCATTCGCTAATATTTTTTAAAGAGTATTCCATAGATGTATGTGTGCACTGTATTTACGTTTTGTGAGTGTTTACTGTACATACACATGCAATTAGTTATTGTTGATACTGTAGTTACCAACAGTTTTAAACAATGGCAATTTAAGAAATGAAGAAATCACTAAAATTAGTTTCTAAATATGGACGAGCTTGTTAATATTTTATGACGCTAACTGGTCAGTAATCCATCAGTTGCTAAAGTTTTATAATTTTATAATTTACAGTATTCGACTAGACAGATCTTACTGTATATAGTGAATGATTACAGAGTTTAACGTCGCTGTGGGAATCTTTCACCCATTGCACTACCATATGCCCCCTACATCCATGAAATTCATACTATAGCTAAACAAATCAAAAGTCAAATAACCCGTAGGAAAATTGAAGGAAATCATAAAAGGCCTGTTATTGGGACTCATCGATAAATTTCTTTAGCTCTAATCCTCACGAATTGCAAAACATGTAAATCTTTTACACAATGCTAACACATCCATCAAGCAAATGCACTGTCAAAAAGTATCATGTTCATATCTGGGTATTGACCTCGATCAAAGACCTCTTCACGCTCCACTGATAATCCATTACGGGATCTGGTGCACATGACCACACAAATATCGGCAAAAGTTCAGATCAAACGGCAGCTTTATGGGTCAAGAAAGGCTCCAAACATATTCAGCCTTATATAAAATAATGCTGAAATACTGATGGAGATCTAACGCTAGGGAGGGTAAAGTGAATTTTTTCTCTCTTAATCCTTATTCATACACTTGTAAACAAGATATCCATCATAAATGACCACACATTGATTTGATGCTTAAAGGCATAATGTCACAGTTGATTGACCTGCATAATGGACAAACGAATTTTGATCTGAGATTAATAACGCTTTATTTATCCACCCAAAATTTGTTATTTACTCATGTACTTATCACCCAGCAATCGATAGTATAAAACAAATCATATTTTATATTAAATAAGGGAACGTTCCGCTATTTATCTTGTCCGCAATGTATCACTATTCTAAGAAGGAATATAAGAAGGAATATAAGCAGGAATGAGAGTTATCTGCCCATTTACTGATGTATAAAGAAGCGGGTTGTCTATCGTAGGGCTGGAGTGGAAATTTGTGAACCACACATCGGTGGAAAGCTTTTAAGAAGTACAAACATGATTGTATGCATATCAAGTGAATGTATTTTGCAGTTATAGCTAAGAACTAGTTTAAAACAAGCATAAATATCTGTGATATTATGCCTTTAATTTCGAAGTGAGCGTCTTTAACCTAAGTGGATGAGAAAGTACTACGCACATCCAGTAGGTGGTTATTGATAATAAAGTACATGAACAGCTAAATTATTATAATAATTTAACCTTCTTATTGCTGCAGACAACCAGAGTTACCCTGTAGATAAAACATTGATTTTGATCAACATTGCAGGAATAATTTAAAATTGCATTACGTGTATTCAAACAATTTTAACCTATTTAAATCATATTGCTCAAGAAATCTCCAGTTAATATCATAAACGCATTAACCATTTATACCAACATACCACATTTGTTAATGAAAATTGATGAAAGAGAAAAGATAACACTATCATGTTTCCCTCCTTCTTTCGATCATTCAAAACAGAATGATCAGACCCAACATTTGTTAGTAAAACCAGCTTCACAAAAACAATAAACATGACAGCCTTGTGTATTTGTCTTATCACTGTATCCAAAGGAAATTGCCATCCCAACTCTCGTTATGAGAGAAACCCTGGGCCTGTATTCTCGAAACTTTGCAAGTCCTAAGAAGTTCATAAGTACAGTGCCCCCTCGATATAAGGCTGTTTGATACAGAGCAGATTCGGATATAAGGCTGGGTCAGATGTGGACCCCATTTTTATTTTTTGTTAT
>JAUTBQ010194863.1:5000-10106 GCA_032361185.1 Lepetodrilus ovalis | reverse complement strand
TTCATTACGCTAATAGGTCGATAATTCACCGGACGCTAAATCTTAATGACGCTAACATTTCATGATTTACAGTAATTTGGAACATATTTTTCACTATCTAATATATACAATATTAACTTTGTTGGCAAGAAGAAGTCATAAAATTCTTAAGTATGCTGGTATAAACAGGTTTTTATTAGGATGCATGCTGCTTTTTTTTGCACAGTAGCTCGATAAACGACTTGTAAGATGTAACTTGTAAGCTACAGTAAAAAGTGGCAATTCATTTCAAGTTAAATTTTCTTCATACTTCGGTAGTAAACTAATATATAGCTATCACCAAAATGATTAATACATGCACATCTAATTTGCAGAAAGTTTTAATTGTAGTTTCCTGGAAATTTAAAACAGAAATTAGTGTAGTTAATACTGCTCTTTGCATCTAGTCAAAAAGTTATGTTGTGTCCTTGAGGTAATATAGGGCAGTGGCAGGACACAATTGGCGACTGGATCCTTCCTAATTGCCCGACTTGTCTCAGAATCATTTTAACCTGATTCAAGTGTAGCTGCAAGATGATTCACAGCTCGAGACCTGCCTTGTACTGCAGTGATGACCAACTTCCTGTCTGTCTGTCTGTCGAATCCATTCCCATCCCTTTCCCTTTTCCCTGTCTGTCTTCTCTTGCTCACTCTCCATATATGTGTCTGTTTCCCCTTTCTCTCTATCATTCTCTCTCATTGTCTATCTCATACGCTATCTCATTGCCCACCTCCTCTGTCTGCTTCTTGCACTCTCTCTCTCTCACACACACTTTTTATCTCTCTCTCACACACTTTTCTCTCTCTCTCTCTCTCTCTCTCTCTCTCTCTCTCTCTCTCTCTCTCTCTCTCTCTTTCTTTTTCTCTCTCTCATTCTCTCTCTCTCTCTTGCACTTTATCTCTATCTCTATCTCTCTTTTCCATTTTTCATTTAATGACAACATGCTTACACATTTATAGTTTAATGTATTTGAAAATGATATATCTATACCAGAATATCAAAACTATTAATAAGTACAATTTGTTGAAGCAACGAAAATGCAACCATTAACACATGTACAATTTATTGATGCCAGATAATTACAATCAGTGATATGTACCATGGCACAAATAAGATTAATCTGTAGTTACTAATGCTTCACAACGCATCTTGGGTATTTTCTTATTGAATGATGCTTCAGAATCTTGTATCATATGACTGGAAACAGTAAACTCAAGTAAATTATACTGAATGGTATTTCCTCCAGGAATTCTCCGTACATGTTGATTTCCTCAACGTCTTGACAGAGCAATTTATGCTTTGCCATCCTGCGTGAATTACTGTCATGGTGACATACTCTCTGTGGACACGGCACTCCCGGGGGATGTGGCACTCCCTATTATGACAGAAGATGATGGAAAGAAAGATCCTCAATAATTCTTTTGCAGAATTTACCAAATGGTTATTACTATAATTTTCTTACCGCAGGCGTGCGTCGCGTCATCGTCAGGGCTGTTGCAAAGTAGCGACTATTAGGGATTAGTGACACCATATTAGGGAGTAGTGACACCCGGACTGTCAGGAGTCACTGAAGCCGTGACTATTACTATGGGAACTGCTGGACCTTAGGCTAGTGAGGCGTTTGTCAAGCTGTGGCTCCATTGTGCATTTGTGGCACCAGGAATTTGTGAAGTCATGGTTATATTGGGAATCCGTGATATAAGGACTATTAGGAGTCAGTTAAGCCATGATTATTATGTGTTGGTGTTGACATGAATTGGGGATATGCTGATTGCATTGAAGCAATGCTGCCTTGTTTATTAGGAAATGTCATTATTATTAGGAATTATGTTACTAAGTGTATATGAAAATTAGTTATGATATAACTATAAATTTTGAAGTCTACTTGTAATTAGTAATGTAATGATGTGATTGTTAAGCTTAAATTCGTATTAAAGCTAAAACTTTTATTAATTAATGATTCCAACAGAATTAGGTATTAGTACCATAAATAATTCATCAACTTATATTATAACCATACTATTTTGTATCGTCTAAAGATTACGTCATTACTTAAACTTTAATGATGTTTTGTCCAATATGGCAATACTAAAGTAGGTAAATTTTGATCTGTCGATATTCTTAAACTTGAGTTGTCTTTCCGAAAAGGATGAAGACAAACTAGCCATATTAGTGGTCTACACGCTGAAGGTGTTACTATGTTCCATTGGAGAAACGCATTTGACACTACCATGTAATTGAAGACACCGAGAAAAATTTTGCTTGCGTCGAAATGCATGTTCAGAATATTCAGACATTGACGATGGGCCCATTAAGCTTCCTTGTAGAGTTGTATTCTTAATTAAATGAGCGTCCGAAACGCATTTTGCAATAAGACGTACAACTTGACAAAATTGGACATAACGTGCTGCATCTTGCAGTTAGAAGGCTGTTTGCGACCCTAATGGATGAAGAAGAAAAAGCAATTGGTAAAAACTACTTGGACATTTTTAAACACGCTGGCTATTAGCTCCATAGTAACCCTGCCTGCTCGTTGCATTGGCTCTGGCGAAAAGCTTTTTAACTTTAAAACTGGAAATCTCTCAAACGTTATTGTTCTTTTTTGACCAATTTTATAGCCCGTTAAAGAAGATTGTCTTCTATTTGTAATATGTATAATTAATGATATTTACAAATGTAATTACAAGTGTGGGATCAACTTTTTCTGCCGAGATTTGCGCTGACGCGACGACCATTTGTTGATCATTTTAGCAGGATTTGCTTCCTAGTTCTCGGCCTTTCGGGCAAAAAAGAATTAACACACAGGTTTGCATGCACTTTTTTGGGACAAATTGAAGATTATTAATTTTACACTGTGTGATGAATACAATGTTGCATAACAGGCATGGTTTTTTTCATTGAGCATTTGGTGGAAACTAGCATGAGTTGATTTACATAAATCTTTCGATTACGATTTAATTTCAATTTTGAAGTGAACATGCAAAGTTGTGCTTTTTATGATACTTTATTATGATGCAGAAATTAGAAAGGAAGTGTTTTATTGATGTAATAAGTTATGTTTTTTCTTATAACCAATTTTTACATATTTAAATTTAATTAAACTTATTAATAGTAATGAGAAGAGCATGTGTGTATTAAGTTTATTTCTGTACATATTTATGAGACATATAGTAACATTATCTGAAATGCAACTTTACCATTTATTATATCTGTATTTTTTTCACTAATGGGATACTAATATGATATTAATGTTATTGTAATTATTTCTTAATGTTGATTGATTGTGTATTTTTAACTTTTGGTAGATCTAAACTTTCTTCATGATTATTTTTGATAATTATATCAATTTATATTACCTGTTTTTGTATTAGTATAATCTATTTTTAATAGCCTGTTTATTTTGATTATTTTTAATATTGCCAATTCTATTTGATTTTAGAGCTAATCAAGGTTGCAATAGAACAAATATTAAATCTTATGTGATTACTTATCAAATTACTTAATTAACTTAGACTTCTACCATCATCAGAAATACATTTCTTTTGTAAAATACAGTTTTTATTAATATATTTGATTACTACCTTTTATTGCTTATTACTTTGAAATTATTCCAGATACTGATGTTTCTTTACATTGTTTACTTGAGCTGAAGTGATGGAACAGGAAAACGGTCAATTTGTAGGCCTCACAAAGTTCCTAAAGGCATGAATGCCATGAAGATGAGATTACTATGAGAAACGCCATCTTGAGGAATTATCATTGTTTGGCACCAACATGTAATACATATCAAAATGTAACACAATGAGAACGATAACAAAAGACTGATAATATCTCGCTAGTCACTTAACAATATTTCACTGTGGGGTCCATACCTTTCCATAATAAATAGTGTTTAAGAAATAAAAGGTATTATATAGATTATAGTCAATCTGGAAGTTATGAACATTTTATGGAAGATTCCTGCAAATCACTGATTTTGGGATATTGCATGACATTTCAGTAATGTGTGGCAGTATGCAAATTGAATGGGATTGATCGAAAACATACACTATTAAGACACTTTCAGGAATCATTAGAAGAAACCCAATTAATCTGAAGACTACTCGTTATCTGTTAAATAGATTAATTGGTACAGTGTCCCCTTGATATAATGACATACCCCCCTGTTATAGTACCCGCCTTATATAATAGTACAGGTAAATAACAAAAATAAAAATGGGATCCATGTCTGACCCCGCCTTATCCGAAACCGCTGTGTATGGAACCGTGTTATATCGAGGGTGCACTGTAACTGTTTTCTCACATTCTAAAAACGACAATTATAGATATTAACACGTAATAAAGACAAACCAAAGCATAAAACAAAATTACTTCCAAGGATTAAAGCAATAATCCCACCTAAATAGGTTTTGGGATATTTTGGGTACAATATATCAGGAACCAGGAATTCTGTGTGAACCTGGTATCTTGGTACTCTGCATGGGTTGATGCGGTAACCTCTGCGAATGTATCCCATGATGCACTCTGCCGTCACGTTAGCGTGCCATGGGTCCTCTTCCTACGAGCTATTATCTGCAATTGCCTGCCCAGCGGGAAGAATAGAATTTTGGCAAGACTACGACCGAGGTATTTTGATTAAAATACCACATTGGCTGTCTCGCTGGATGAACTCACAAGATGTTTATTTAGTATTTTCTTCACTGTTTGTTAGGATTTAGCACGTTTTTTTTATATATATAAGTCTGAAGTTGAAATCTTTTGCTTAAGTTTTGATACTCTCAGGGCAACGAAATGGGAGATTTTCTATGATAACATTCCCTGATATGTAAAATGGTTATATTTAACATTGATTCACCACCACCTAATGGACATTTAAATATGAATTATTGCTGGTAGGAAGACAATTTTAACAAGATTTATTTCCACTTTTCTAGTACGTGCAATTTGGAAACAGGGATACTGTTGTTTGAACATTCTCACTGCTAGTCTTGTATAAGCAGGATTAGATACAGGCACTGCTCTTTATGGCATCTCTGGTTGCCTACAGCATCATGAGAGTTAATTAAAATGGAAAGTTTTGAACAAGT
>JAUTBQ010194852.1:0-10106 GCA_032361185.1 Lepetodrilus ovalis | reverse complement strand
AGTATCACAAATGAAAGTAGTTTGCATTTTTTACTCAAATATAGTGCTACGCACTCATTGAAATATGTGATTGTATGCCTTTAATATTAATAAGCTGTATTATAAAGAAATTAGATACGTTATTCCATTTACGATTGAAAGGATACAGATCATGATCACTTCATATCCATATTACAGTGAGTTATCTGTTGGTGGTTCCAAGCCAATGTTCTACGATATTGCAATGCTCTGTTTAACAATGGAGGAGGTCACGGAGTAACAAATCATGATGTCTTGCGGACTAAAATTGGTAGCATAAGGCAAGCGTGATCATTATGCACTGCTCGGGCATACCGCCGTACAGCGTAGGTTCATACATTCAGAATGTCCTTTTCAGACAACTACAGATGCGTACATACACGTATTTTAAGCATACATCACCCAACCCATACGAAATTTCAGGTATACAATATACCTTTCGGTGTTGTGTAGTAAATATACAGTATCGCTTTGCCCCGGAGCATAATATTATAATGGCAAAGCGCTACGTTAAACATCTTTGAAGCATTTCGGATGTCTTCATAATTGGCCGTATAGAAGCATCTCGCACCAGTCACATCACATTTGCTGTAAAATTAATCCCAATTTTGTTCAGAGCATATCCGTTAATTCAAGTGCTCTTTATGTCAATAGGGTATTTTTTTGCACCTGGGATAACTCACACGGGGCTCTTTCAGCATCTCCGAACCTTCTACCCGAGAAGTGCTTTTCGGTTTAATATACTCCGTATAGTTTATAAGCTCTTACAAGAAACACTTGAAGCAGAAATCAGAGAGAAGGGTTTATTGAAAAGATTGGGAGGACTCCGCTCAGCATTTTGTGCGCGTTTCTCCTCAGGATGTCCAGTCTTTGTGTTGGCAAGGATGTAATGCAGTGTCGACGTTATTGTGTCTCTTTTCGTGGACTACGAGAGCCACTTGACCCTCTGGTTGTCGTAGTTCTGACTTTGTATGTCTGCCAGCCCACGGGTGACATACAAGCTGCGACCGACCGTGAAATCACACCGTGGAAGGACAATCATAGAAAGTTTGAAGAGTCCTGCATGCCGTCTTCGGGTATCTCGTAACGACCATTGTCAGGCTTAAGTCGATGTTACTCCCATGCGAATAGCTGTGATGATCGCTGCTGATCGCTATATAACACTATATGGGTGGTCGCTATAGGCAAAACATCATCTTACCGCTAATTTATCAATTCGGAGAAAATTCCGGCATATTTTGCGCAGTCGGGAGTCGCGTACCAGTCTCGGTCTTGTAGTCGACTCCCCCTACCCCACTTCCCACCCGTGAAAACCCCATGTTGCCAAAACGACCATTCCCCAGCCATTCAAACACATAGGATAGTATTTTCCTCCGAGCTGACGAATGTCAACCGATGGTTAGAATAACAACATGCCACCAGAGATGATTTGGGGCATGCTTTATTTTGGAGATGACTCGGTTCCGAAGGATGAATTATTGTATTTATACGTGCTCGACAGGCGAGACGCCCTGTCAACGTCACCGTCAACGTCAACCAAACATGCGTGGATGCTTGACTAGAAGTCGTGCCCAAGGACCAATTTGAAAGACTACGTTCATAAACAACAGTGTAGACTTTCTAAAACATAAACCAAATCATATTTATTATACTAGCATAAATCATACGTATGGGAAATCTGCATTGCTATTGCATATGTAATCAAGCTAGGATACATACATGCATTGCTTTGGTTGCATTCTTTTTAATGTTTTTATGTTGTTGTTTTTTTATTCCGTATATTTTAATAAACCTGATTATACTGGCTTTTAAATTAATTATTTCATACAGCAAGTGATTTGATATTCATATATTCATGACCATGTTTAATAGGCATATCACATCTCAGTAGTATATTTAATGTCGGTAAGCTATACATTAGATAAGCGGGTAAACGAATGTGGAGGACTCAAAGCATTATATGCTCTCACAATTTTTCTCTCAGTATTTCCGGACAGTAATTGTCACTAAATGGGTACATTGTATACATACGGTAACATAATGGTTAAGCTTTGTAGTACTGTTTACTATGCGAAATATCAAACATCAAACATGTACGTATTTAGAGGAGAAATATTGCGTTATAGAATTTGAACAGTCCCTATGTGGGGGTTTTCATAGATTAATTATGTTTTAAATGTAAAAGAGCATTAGTACTTAAGCTGACACAATGTCATACACATGATAGGTTCATAATGAATATCCTCTTCAAAGACGTTAATCCCGTATACATGTATACGGATAATAGAACACAATATTTTTCTATTGTCAAGAAAAAAATTAAATGCAGAGTATTGAATACATGTTGTGAATGCTTGAAACACAATGGTTATTTTCAACTTGATAATTTAATTAGCGTGCATGTATGTGTAAAGATATGTGTGCTTATTAACACTAACATTAATCGTTTCATGCAAACTAGTATGTTCTTTTCCTTCGCTATAAAGCCTCCTGCAAATAATAATTAGTTCACTCAATGACAAAACGATACTATTCTGTAGAATATTATTATAATATCATAAATTATTCGGGGTGAAACAGAGAAGTTATACGAACTCCCGATATGCTATCTCATTCAAATAACGTTCAAAGGGATATTTCATCATACGTGAATATTTCACAAGTGACATTATATTTTAAATATGTTTGACTGGAGTCTAAGCCCTTTATGAGAGCTACAAATGCAATTGAGTCGAATTGACCGTCATATTGACATCGGCTCGATGGTGTTAGCGAACTTTCTTATAATGTTAGTTTGCATAAAAAGAAAGAAAGCAAATATACTGTTGGCAAGCCAACATATCTTCATCTTACAACAGCTGCGGATGCTGCTACTGTATTGACAAAATGCGAGATCTGGTTATATAGCAGAAAACAGGAGTTAAATTCAATGTGTATCCACACGACCTTATTTCCATAGTTCAACACGACTTAATGCAACCCATTGATTATTAATTTACCTTTTCGGCTAAGCACTTCATAACCTTTTTTTCGCGTATAAAGATCTTGGTTCTTCAGGAGCATCAGCCATTGTTAGAAGTCGCGTCGCCACACGGCTAATTAGCCGAAAGTTTTATGAGCCTCCAGATGAATCATTTAGTTAATATCAGAAATGAAATGTAAATACAGTAACCAAATAACTTGCCCTGACAGTGATAGACCTGAGATGTTTTCGTTTTATTCAACGTTGTATTGGCGACGGCAAGGGGAGAGCCCTCTACGTTTGTTCAGCTTTAAAGGTTTCAATGGCGAGTCGTCGGCAGTATGATAACGAGGTTCATACAAATAACTTGTAGAGTTGTAGCTGTTTTTTTTGGACAGGCTTTTTCGTTTCCAGAGTGTTAGCTCTACATGGGTTTGCATCACAAATAATGAGTGGAATATTTAATAGCTATGCAATGAATGGACAGTCGTCATTTTTCGGGTGGTCATGACGTTATGTTGACAAAGTCACACTTCCTCTTTGAAAGTAAATATATGGTCGCTTGCTGTAACGGAAAAGGCGATGTCAAGTTCCGAGGACCAAGAGGACCAAAAGGACACTCGTTACGAAGAAAATCTGAAACGAATGCTACTCGGAATATCCAAGATTAAACCTAAAGAACGAAAGAAAGTCTCAATTACGTCATTATTTAGATTGATCAACATTTCTATGTCGATACAATATTAATTATTTGATATAATTATAGACTCATTAATGTTCATTTAAGCGGATATCACCACGGTTGCTTAATTGTCTAATTTAATAGTAAGAACTGACACTATATACTGTAGTATTTTACAATGAGCCATTTAGTGTTCATATTTCATTAAAATGGTATCAATATAGTGTACATGTATAATGGTAGAACAGAATCTTTCTGGTAAACCAAACAAAACTATATATTTAATGTGGGTGAATATTTGACTGAATACATCAAGCCATAAGGGTACTAAACGTTTTAGTTACTATTTAATGTTCAAGCTCAAATGCTATATTGGATTAGTGAACAAAACGTTGAGGAAGATGAAATCGTAAAGGCATATAATCACAGATTTCACTGAGCTCATAGTACTATATTTGAGTAATAAATGCTAATTACATTCATTTCAACATTTATAATACTTATCATCAATTTTATATCGCCAACATCATCACGAGGCATCAATATATACGCCAATAATTATAAAGACTACATATTAAATAAAATGTTAATAAGTATGAATACAATAATATATTAAGGTGTAATTTTATTGTTAAAGGATAAATAGTCTGGCGTTATTATTTTATTTATTCAAAGGATTATAACTGTGGGTTACATATAACATCTGTTCGGATTATGATAAGTAGTGACTTTTTTCTAGACCAAATAGACTAAAATGCTAGTCGTGAACATTCCAATAGCAGTGGCGTTTTCCCCGGCATCATCTTGAATGCTTCCTTTATATTTAGTGGTTTACAAACGTTAAACACAGCTGTACCGTAGGAATCATGTTGTAGATTTACTTTCTTTACTTATGTAATTATCAATTACAATGGCAAACACCTGCAACAGATTTGGCCGGTTTCCTTCTTAGTCTACAAACACCAACACATAGTAATTGGTGGCCCCTAAAAACATTCGCAGGAAATCTCGAGTTAGTGGCAATCACGTTATTCATTAGATTTGAGGGTGGGTACCACTTGACTCGCTGTTCAACGACTAACCCCAGGGGAACTTGGCTTCAAATTACAGGGGGATTCGCCACTTTAGATTGTCAAAACGCATTTCCTCGACTTGTGACTCTGTCTTGTTAAGACTTAAGGAAAACCTGGCTAGGCTGTGTCGTCGTTTCGTGTTTGCTAACTGATTAAACGCGCCTCAACTGAGGGCTTACCGCTAATTTACCATACACCTTCGTATGTCAGGTTACAAACATTTATCTCAGCGACATGGGTGTTTGTGAATGAACAGTTTGTGGTAGGAATGTCTCACGTTTGTTCAAATCCCACGCCAGGTGTATTGGAGAAGACGTTATGTACAGGCAAAGATAGGAAACACCTACAAATACGACCCGAGGAATTACAAGACTTTCTCAGATTTGTCACATCGGCGAAAGCTGAATATACTTGGTGTGACTAGATTTGCAAGTAGCTCGCGACGCGGCGAGTGTGTGAGTAAAATGTCGCGGTCACACGTTATGTAGGAGACGAGAATGAAATTAACTCGCGTGGCCCAAAAGGGTCATTTGTGTTTACAAATGTCATGAACATGGCGCGGTGGTGTTGATATTTGGGCTTGAGAAGATTGGCTGATTAATTACCTATTCCTTGCACAGTGTTATGCTTGTCAACTACTTACCATCAATTAGTCATTGCATACCAACAACTAAGCCAGACTAATTCCGCCCATCAGTTAGTCATTGCATACCGTCTAGTGTTCACTAAGCCAATCATGCATACCAGCAACTAAGCCAATTAATTCCAGTATTATTCAGTCATTGCATATCAACCATGAAACCCAGCTACTACCAACCATCGGTTATGATCATGATTGCACATTAACCACTAAGCCAATCAAGTCCGGCTTTCAGTTAGTGCATACCCACCATCCAATTTGTATATCTCCGTTCAGAAGACATGTTCAAGTTAGTTATTGCATACCCCCTCCCATACCAGTCCAATTCCGCCATATTTTAACCATTACATACTAACCACTAAGCCAATCGAATTCCGAATTTCATATCGACCAGTAACCATTACGAAATCATGCGTACCAACCACCAAGCCAATCAGCTGGTTATTGCGCAAACCCAATAAACCAGTGTAATTCAGCCTATGTTAATCATTGCAAACCAACTATCCTAACCGTGTAATCCAGCCCAAGGTATCATTTCATCATTGCATACAACGTACCAACCAGTAAGCCAAGTTATTTCCGATCTTCAGTCATTGCATACAATCCAGTAGGCAGGGATTCTTCCGATCAGGCGTTAGTCATGTAATATAGCAACCAGTATGCTAATCTCACAAATATAAAAATGTATATAGACTAGCACTGCATATAAATATAGCAGTTTGCGCATGTAATAATCACGATTTATTTAACAAGCTATTTGTTAAATGCTACCAAGTAGACATAAGGGCACTGCCTAACTACGTTCCTTTTTGGGTCTAAGCTGTGATGAACTCTCTGATAAGTTATATTCATTGATATTCCCCGACTACTCTCATCTCCAAAACGAATCTCCAGAGGCTAGGTAGTATCAACTAACCACTACGCACGTCTACCTGCTAGTGTATTAATTATGCATTGTCTACAATAACACTACGCACGGTTTACCTGCTGGTGTATTAATTATGCATTGTCTACAATAACACTACGCACGGTCTACCTGCTGGTGTATTAATTATGCATTGTCTACAATAACACTACACACGTCTACCTGCTGGTGTATTAAGTATGCACTGTCTACTATAACACTACGCACGTCTACATGTTAGTGTATTAATTGTGCACTGTCTACAATAACACTACGCACGTCTAACTGCTAGTGTATTAATTGTGCACTGTCTACAATAACACTACGCACGTCTAACTACTAGTATATTAATTGTGCACTGTCAACAATAACACTACTATACGCTTTTACGCACGTCTACCTGCTAGTGTATTAATTGTGCACTGTCTACTATAACATTACGCACATCTACCTGCTAGTGTATTAATTGTGCACTGTCTACAATAACACTACGCACGTCTACCTGCTAGTATATTAATTATGCACTGTCTACAATAACACTACGCACGTCTACCTACTAGTATAATTATTAAATGTGCACCGTCTACTATAACATTACGCACTTCTAACTATTAGTATATTAATTGTGCACTGTCAACAATAACACTACTATTCGCTTATACGCACGTCTACCTGCTAGTGTATTAATTGTGCACTGTCTACTATAATATTCAGCACGTCTACCTGCTAGTGTATTACTTGTGCACTGTCAACAATAACACTACTATACGCTTATACGCACGTCTACCTGCTAGTGTATTAATTGTGCACTGTCTACTATAACATTACGCACGTCTACCTGCTAGTATATTAATTGGGCACTGCATATCTACTATAACACTACGCATGTCTACCAGCTAGTGTATTAATTGTGCACTGTCTACTATAACACTACGCACGTCTACTATAACACTTCACACGTCTACCAGCTAGTATATTAATTTGCCACTGTCTATTATAACACTACACACGTCTACCAGCTAGTCAGTTAGTTAGACATAGCTTAATACTCACTACCCGTGTCTTCGCGCTAGTACGCTAGTTAGACTTTGCTTACTCTATGTATACATGGAAGGTTAACGGTCAGTCAGTTGTCTCTGTATACATAACTTACAGCTGCACGTGTTCCGTTAGCGGATTTACACAAGATGATGCATACATGCATATAATCAAGCCTAACTTAGAGAATGATGCGCACATGTGTTTTTAACAGTCAGAAGAAGGCTGGCAATCATTGATATCTGCAACATAGATCTATTTGTTATAGATGACCAAATTCATCCTTAGGTACGCCATGCCTCTTATACTATGTACTATATCGTATTACCATAATGATAACCTTTCATTACCTTTGTATTACATTTGATATTCATATTGCTGTGATGTAAGCTTGCACGTATGTTTGCCTATCATTCCTTGTTACCAGCTGCCTATAGGCTATACCCGTGTGTGTGTGTTATTTAATTATAGAAGTGTTTGAAGCGTCCTAGAAGGTCCCATGCCCGAGTTCATGATGCAATGAATATCGACAGAACATTATATATCTGTGAGCTATGTAAGATCGTGAAATTAAAGACTGCAAAAATATTGTATAGTTTGTGACTAAATTTTCTTTTTCGAGGAATATTTAAGATTTAACATATTTAATGTTCACCCAAGAATTAATAATTAACGCAATTTTTTAAAAGAATAGGTTATCGTATCCATAGCTTTAGACATAGCAATATAGTATGTTAAAATAGAAATTTAATTACAATTATTTAATGCTATAATTATACGAATGTATGTGCCTGCTGTATTGTAATACAAATTAGGGTAGATCGTGTGCATACATTTGAAAACAAATATATATTATAGCTTTTTGACACTACACTGAAATCAGAATCCATCCTTTACGTATTATTTATTTAATCTTTACAAATGTGTATGTTTTCCAACCAATTGTCAGACTAATACAGAAAACGCCTAAGTTAATTAGTGATGATTATAAAAAAAATATCAAACCAAAATAAATGTCTAACGAATGAGTTTCATACCGGCACGTGTTACAATGAATATGATTATTCCATACTAACAGGCTAAACTATAAAGACATATTTTAGCTACTCGAGGACATCTTGAAGAGACAGTCATTTAGTGTAGAATGCAGGAGAGGCTAGCCAATTTATGACAGAAGGATATTATCAAGAGGCATCAACAGCAAACATGAAAATCTTGACCAAGGGAAGTTGTAGCTATCTTCCTCATTGACTGAAAAGAGTAAACTATAGCATACTCTTCCTGATTAGACCTATATTCAATTAGTTATCACCCTGTGTTAGTTTTGTGGGCCTGGTTTTTCTCTTTGATCCACATCCTATTGTAACACGTGTGTTTCTGAATAGATGTCGTGACAGACTTCACGGCGGGTACACACTATCACCCATTGATTTCCATACAATGGTTGCATCGGGGTAGTAGATGTTGGAATTTTTTAATGACGTTGATGTTGAGGATCCCTTCCTTGTGCTCCTGTGTGACGCTTTGGTAAAAGCGTGGACTTCCTTAGGCTACTGGGTACCGTTTGTCGAAGCTCTCGTATCTATTACGAGACCTAGTACTTATCAACGACATTATCGTATCAATCTTTTCGAGACCATAAGCTCTCTCCTAGCGATCTTTAATAAACGGCGCTCGTGCACTTACGAGAGTGCTGTGGTCTCATAGTGGATACGAGAGCTTCGAGAAACGACACCCAGGATGATCTAGCTGTATTGTCTTAATGTACCGGTACACTCTACATTGATCTGCATTGTACTCGTTGCTTTGCGGGTAGTAGATGTTGGAATGTTAAATGACGCACAAATTTGAGAGTCTTTTCTTATTCTTACTTCTAGATGATGATGCGGAACAAAATGTGGACCTTTCTAGACGAATGAATAATGTAGCTGGCGCACTAGATGGGTTACCTTTAGGGTATTGAGTTGATAAATAAATTGACTTTCATGGTAATTGTCACATTAGAATAGAAGATGTTGGGATTGTTTACGTTGATGTTGAGGATGTCTCCATTGTAGTACTTCTGGTTTGCGAGGTGGAAAAAACCCAGTGGACCTCCATTTGATGCAGTAGCATGAACAGTTTGTCTTCATGGTATTGTTGTATTAATATACATTGGTTTTCATACAATGGTTGGAGTAGTAGATTGTGTAATGACGTTATGGATTCAATTCCCTATACTTAATGTACGACTGGATGAGGCTTTGGGGTGGGATCGGGATGTGGTCTGCCATATCATGCATATGCTGCTGAAAGATGCAAATGGTTGTTTTTAAGGTACTGTAGTTCCCTACAATAATGTGTATTGTAATTGTTGCATTTGGGGATAGTTTACACTAGTATTGATATTTTAAATGACGTTGTTGTTTGAGAATCCTCCCTCTCTATTTAAACAGATTTCGTTCGTCAGAAAAGGATTGGAAAAACTTTGTCCAACTTATTAAATGCACGCCTATGTATTTACATAAATAATATACATGTAGATCTACATAATATATCATAAATAAGTAAAATAAAAAAGAAATATTTGCACTTTAAAAATCAACACAAACAATCGATGCATTAGTTATTAACGTACAGAATGCATGCTAAATTGCCAACCATTCTTAAAAATGTGTTTAAAGGCATACAATCACAGATTTTCATGAGCACGTAGCACTATATTTGAGTAACAAATGTAAACTACATTCATTTGTGATAGTCATCATCAATTCTATATCGCCAAAATCCCCTTCGTCGATCCACACTGG
>JAUTBQ010194841.1:0-10106 GCA_032361185.1 Lepetodrilus ovalis | reverse complement strand
TCAACAAACTGTTTTGGATTTTGCTGTTTATATAACAACCTGAACAATCTTAGTTCTTTGTCCTTCCTTATATTAATGCAAGGGGACATAACTCTCAAATGGGTATGACGAAAGAACTATGATTGCTTCATATATCAAGAATACATTAAAGACAAAATAATTATTAGTCAGGACTAATAATTATTAAAAATATGAAATTTATTACAAATATCAAGTAAATAACAACTTTTGGGTCTACAAATCAAACGAAAATAGTCTCATACAGAAAGTCGTTTGGCCATTATCTAGGCAAATCAACCGTGATAGTATGCCTTTAAAACAGTTCCTTGATAGGATTAATCAGAATTACTGCTCTTCGTACAGGGCATCTCCAATAGTCTTCAGGCAAGAACAGGTTAACAGATCACATTCAATGACTTCTAACCTAATTAATTCATATCCTACAAATACTTTAATGAGATCATTGAGAACTGTATATTTGTTCCTAACTCGCATTATGTAAGAGCCTCACCAATTTTGTGTTTGTATTCCTGCAAGCGTTTCTTAGCATCTTTAGCATTCTTGTGGCCTTGAGCAGTTTCTTCCATTAATTGTCTGAAATAAATAAAACACAAACTGTAAACATAACCCTACTTTGTCAATAAGAAAGTTCTTGTCTTGGTGTCATTCTGAAGATTTTTGCGTGTGCTATAGCAGAAAATTTAAATTATCAATATACATGTACATGTAAAAATATGTACATGTACCAGTAAAATTATTTGAATTTCCTGTTTCCTGGGAATGAAAATAGATTGATAATGTTGATAATGTTAGCTGCTGGAATGACTACAGGGTTCCACGTAATACATGCAACGTAATAATTTTGATGCCATTTAATTTTTTTTTTATTATTCTAGGGTTTATATATTCACTTTTCAGATTCTTTCATTTATATCACAGGTTGTCAGTTTAGGGCAGGAGGAAACCTGCAACATCTGTACAGCGCTGACTGTTGCAGTAAACCTATAAGCACCGGCTACTCCTGACTGATCTACTATAACAATCAGTGCTACAGATGTTGCAGGTTCACCCATATTTAAATGACGTTAATCAGATTCATGAACATCATCAATATCCGTTCATTAGACCAAAATAAAATAAAATAATTTCTTTTGCAAATACGAAAAATAATTAATATTTATTTTTCTCAAAGCTGGTAGATTCTACATGATCACACATCTAGCAGTGAGTTAAATAAAAATTATAACATAAAATACATATTAAATGTGGACCTATTCAATATAAACAAACTGGTTTAAAAAAAAAAAACTTGCATTACTGGATGAAGAAGACTGGTTTCACCTAGTTTCCAATGTACTCACTTCATTAACTTTTCTTCTTTGAACTTCTTCTCTAGGTATTCCTTCATTAATTCTTCAGTCTGAAAAACATTCACAGAACAGGGTAACTACTACCTCCCTTGAAAATTAATCTACATAATTATTAATTATGATGTAAAAAAATTTTTAAATCGTATTTTTCATTGAAGAAATCAATATTAGAGCTGCATTAATAAAAAGTATCATTTGAACATGAATTATGTAATATATCGAAGATGAAGTATTATGCTGTGTTCAGCAGTGCCGGGAAATGTGGTAATTAAAAGTTACAAGTGGTAATTACTACTCGTACGTGTTCAGCTAACTAATTGGGAAATAACAAAACAAATCTGTATCACCATGGCCACTCCGCTGGGTTGAGGTACTGGCTTTTCATTCTAGAGTATTCATCAGCACTGCATTTAATTATTAGCTTTAATTTGCTCTAAACATGTGAAATATGAATAAAATACTCCATGACATGCCGTATTTCTTTCGCCTCGACCCTTATCAAACGCCCTACAAGGTCAAGGACATGAAGTCGCACTTATCGTCATGCTATTTTAGCAATGAGTTGACGAGTAGTAAAACCACTCGGAAGGTGCCTCAAATGTCATTTACGAGTCGGAAGCTCGTATTTACGGGAAATACCAGCACTACCGAACGCAGCATTAAATGGCAGAAGGAATGACAAAGATTTAAAATAAATGAATATAAAAAAGGAAATATTTCACGTACTTCTTTCTTCATCTCCAGTACTTTATTCTTGTTTTCCTTGATGAGGTTTTGGCGGGCCAGGATTGCCTCCTCATGGCTGAGTCTCCCCGCCAGGCGGCGCCGTTCGATCTCGGACAACTGGACGTCGAGGTCACGTTGTCGCATCTCTGACTGCCACTGCAGAAACTCTGTCGCATCTCGATCTCCTGCCTCCAACTTCTCCCATCTGAAGAAATTATATAGCATATGCCATTTTCTTTTTGCACTTTAATAATATCACATATTACAATTTTTACTCATTTACTGTCACGTGTAATATTTTATTTTATTTATTAATTTACTTTTTTAGTTGGAAGTCTCTTTCAAGATAATTTTCTTTGCATCATAATATATTGATTAATTTATCATTCTTCTTCTATATATACAGTCAGACCCAATTATAATGGTCTCATAATGACTTCTCCGCTTACCAGACTTGTAACTAATACAGATTTCCTATTTTATGAATGATTGATCCAATGATCCAATTGTTTTGCTTACCAGTGAGATTATGACGAAAACAGAAGTGTCTGGTATAACAGGATCTTACTGTATTGGGTTTCAAGCAATTTTTTAAATTATTTCACCTATACTAGTATATTGGCTTGTCAGCTTCAATCAAGTGTAATATACTTTCTACATTTAAATTATTTTATTAAGTTGTGGTTTAGAGCTGCTATCAATACTATCTCTCTCAACTACTGGCTTTTCACCTAACGCCATGCATAACATATATCTTAATATTTATTATGTATTTTATATCTACTAATACTATGGAAATACAATTCAGCAAATAACAATTTAAATTCAAAGAATGCTTTTTAACAACATTTGAATGTAGTTTGGATACTGTGCTCACAGGGTATTTTATGGTTAAAAATGTAAGTAAGAAAAGTTTAGTTCTATGAACTAGAATTGGTTCCATTTACTATTAGACATTATTTGGCATAGGCAGTAAGATAAAATTAAAGAGAACCTTGCCTAGACATCTAGCACTATAAACATTTCGAGATAACAAGAGAGAAAAACGTATTAAGGGAGACAACTCTTCCTCAACCGTTACCCATTACATGGGCATTTACAAATCTGTTCTGTTAGTTCAGTGTAGCTGAAGTAAATAAATCATGGGCATACATCCTATTATTTTATTTTTAATACAGAAATAGCATTTACTTCTTTATTTCTTCTGTTTCTTTGCGTTGGTAGAGTTGACCCTCCCTCAAGATTGTAGCTGCATTTAACTTGACTGGGATCTCCTTGCTCTGAAAACAAAATGCAACACTTTTTCAGGATGCTAATTTTTACCATGTATAATTATTATCTACCGTAATTATGCATAAAAGTACAGAACTTCAAACCAGGAAGTTACAGAGATTCTAATTAATCAGTAAAGTACAGAACTTTGAGATCAAATCAAACAATTAAGGCTGTTCTACAGTGATTTGTAGTGCTACAAGAGTTGTACCTTGTATACATTAACATGGAATTATGACTCTCGTAGCACTATGTAACTATGGAACTTACCAGGAAAGCTGGCACTGGTTTAGCTACATGTTTTTCAAAGTCCAGCTTGCCATCCTCCTCACACAAGATGTTGCTTATTCTCTCCTTCGTCTTCTGGGATTTCTCAGGGTTGGCACATGCAAACTGAATCCGTGACGCTTCCATCAGTCGTTCCTTGGAAAAAAGGAATTGACGTCATAAATACAGAGAAATACTCTCTGAAATAATTAGTGATCATTATTTTATTATGATCTGGTTATGTTCCACGGTCCAGTTTCGGAGATGGTGGTGAAAAATCAAATTAATTTCTTTAATTTTGCAATTACTAAAATGTCTCCCTTTTTCTCAAAAGTTGTATTACAGAAATAGAATGCAATCTTACAGGATAAGAAAAATGATGAAATAATGTAAGTACAGATTCACCTGTATCTTTATTTATTTAACAGATTTGTCTTCAATAGAAATAAATCAGAGGGTCTTAACGACAGACTTAATAAACAATACTTATTATTAATATTAAATAATGTATTCCCAGCAGACAAAATTAACACTAGTCCGCTAACCTGGGCCACTTCTACCATTATTCGGACTAGTAAGTTTTAAAGTTAATTTCGATCCCTGATTATCTATTATATGTTGATTAAATTCCAATGAGTTTTCTGTCAGTGTCAGTCACCTCAGCCAGCCTACGATTAATCTCTTTCTGTTTGGTGATTTTCTGGAACTGTGACGGTGTTCTATGGAGGCTGGGAGGAGCAGGCAAATGTTTCTTTAACTTTGGTATCTGGAAATATAACAGAAAACATACCTTTTTTTACACACTGTGGAGAAAAGTAGACAGAAAGTGCTAAGAAATCAACAGAAAATGTGTAGCAATATCCTCAGCAGTAGCACACAAGGTAAAACTTTTACTTTGATTCCAGTGGACATTGTGTTGTGATATAATAAGATAAAAACTATGACTGCAAAAACAGGATACATGCCTTTAACCCTCTCCCTGCTGCAGGCAACCAGAAATGCCCTAAAGGCCTGTGTTTGTGCATAATCCAGCAGGCAGAGGGTTAAAGAGTAGTATTCAGTTCAATGTTTTTGTGAGAATTATTTCTTGAAACAGTACTGCTTTTGGTTTAATTGTACAGGTTTTTAGTGATATGCATTAACCCGACAATTTGACATCAATAATCGAAGTCCAACGATCAAACATTTACTGATATATAGTTATCGACTGCTGTGCACTGCTGCATATTATGGTCACGAATAAAGAAATTTCCTGCGACAGAGTTTCTTAAGAAATCTTTCCATTACTCCAGTACATGATATTTTATTGCTTCTTATGAAAAAACAGTACTTTCAAGTACAACATTCTTTATTGACTAAATCTTCATTTGTGACTTACTAACATGAAAAAAACATACATGAAAACCATAAATTAATACACTATATACATAATCTGTAGTCAAGAATGACTTTGTGAAATTTGGCCTACATTACCTAAGTTTGAAATCATGCAGTCTATGTTATAGCCTATATAAAAACATACTGTACATGAATTGCAGTACATATGTACTTGTGTTTCCTATACAACATAGAGCTTGCATGTGTTATCAGAGATGAGGCAACATTGAATTCTAGCCAAAAAAAACCCCTCAAACCTGTCATATGCCGACATCAAAGATGAAATCTAGGCAATAAAATTAGGTAAATCTGACAGGCATAGTCGCCAACACAGCCATAACACGGGGTCTCAATTACATTACGCGTAAATTAACCTTGTTAACATATACTGCTATGCTTCATTGTGTGGGAGGAAAGTCTATTCATATTGACTTCTTTCATTCTTGATTGGTCGCATACAGAATGAAATATTCCGACTACGGCGAAAAAAATACTAATTCAATCAATCAATCATTCATGATTTCCATGATCAGATAAAATTCCTTTTCAATTGTTGGTCTTTTTACAACATAGCACTTTTTTTTTTACAATCTTACTTTCTTTAACAATTACTTTATGGACATAAACGAGAAAATCAATTTATCGAATGTGACATTTACACTTGGCAGACAATGGATGAATAATTTACTAACTGCTTCCAGTTAATTTGTCTGAGTTTAAATGGCCTGTCTCCAGATGGTTCTAAGAAAGGATGTCCCAATATATCGCATGTCAACATCATCCATTTGTTCAAAAAGGTCACCCTGTCCCAAATGCTCTGCCAACAATGGTAACACTCAACTCATTACCAGTTATACAAGTGCAAATTCTCATGAGAAAATTTGAGATGTATATTTCCATATTATACTTATAATTTGATAATCAAACCTGAGTCAGATTAGTATATACAGTACATGTAACCATATAATATCAAAACTATCAGTTTTTATATTTATAAGCTTATAAGCAAATAATATTATTCTTTAGTAACTAGTTTTTTTGTAAAAAAAAAAGGTTATCTGTTATTCTTCACTCATTTGATATTTTCTAAAAAAAAATCCAAAATGAATCAAAAACTAAATAATTTCATATTTTTTTCCAATTTTCTTTCAAATATTTTTGTTCTCCACAAATGTATCATAAACAAAAGTACGAAGATAAAAAGAAGCTCTAAGAGCATCTCGTGAACTATAATCTAAAATCTGAGAGGAAAAAATTATGGAGATGTCATTATAAAAAAAAAGAAGACAATTTTAGCTTCAGTGTAATCAAGAATTGCAAATCCTGCCCATCAGAAACTACGTGTTTACTGGCAGGTTTCACTCAACAATTGATCACCGGATGATCATGAATTCTTTCAGGTCCTCCTGGAAGGCCAACAGGTTAATGCCCTATGATCAATATCTAGGATTGTCAACAGGACAAATATGAGCTGGCACCATTTGGTCTCCTTGTAGTACACTACAGACATTGCTTGAAGAAAAGCAATCAATGAATACTTATCTGTGGCCCAGTGCATCACAGGACCCGGCTCTAACATTGAGGCAATAGTTGTGCCGAGACAATGAAATACATACATGCAAGTGTGGTCCAGGACAATGCTGGATGAGATGGTTCTGAGCTTTTAATGCTTGTATGTGGGTTCAGTTAATGTGAGGGTTTTCGTGTGTTCAGCATTATACAGAATTTTATTGGAGAGATTGCAAACCGGCAACTTCCAAAACGGTACAAATGTTCAATTTAGAAACTATCAATTAACGATTGATATCGTCTAAATTCCAAACAGTAGACCTTTTACTGTTTTAATCCTTTATCTCCTTAAAATATAAGTCAAGGTCCCGTTTCCTACCAATCGATTTGGTACCGTTTTCGCTAATTCAATATTCTATTTTCGTCAGATTGCTGTTTTCCAACTGAAATCATCAGCTAATAATAATATGAGCCAATCAAATTCCTTATAATGTTGAACACTCAAAACCCCTCGTAGTGTGACAGAGTATAGCACAGACTGATGTGTTATCGCTGTCAGGAGAGCATGGTAGAGAACATACTCTTGGAGTATTTTAATTTCTATTGATATAGTAATATTAATCAGATATTAAACTATTCACTCACTGCTTCTGGAACAGGGACACTCCGAGGCTGTGGCTGGGTCAAATTGAAGGGCTTCGTTTCTGTGGGAGAAAATGCAAAATACTTACTGGTAACATGGTGTAGTCTCATACCCTTATATGTCAATAAATGTGCATGGTCTTTTATGTCTCACCTATCAAACATTCTAGCTGTGCTAACCAGCCTAGAGTTACTTTTATAGCATGGCAATAATAACATGTACATTCATGAGGCACCAAATCCATTCTGGACAGAATGCTAATAGCATTAACTTATTACTCAGTCAATGTATCAGTCCCCGTCTCAACTCTTCCCTAAGCAGTATACAACCATGCTTGAAAAACTATTGTCTGTAGAAAACAATTAATCAGGGTAATAATATAGCACTTTGAGCACACTTTAGAGCATGGATATAGCACAAGATAAATGTACATATAATTATTATTATTATTATTAATCAACAATGGAGCCTACACATGCACTTAATTACCAATATTTAAAGCCATAAAATTTGTTATCAAATCCCCCCCAAAAAATTGGTATGATAATAATAATAAAACATATAATAATAATAATAATAATAAATAATGTACACATTTATATTGCGACAAATCCACACTCATTGGTGTGTTCATAAATTGTTCTCAAATCCAAGAACAATCTTTTTTTATTAATAATAATAATAATAAATGTAATAATAATAATAATAATAATAATAATAATAATAATAACAACAATAATAATAATAATTTTAAAAAAATAAAAAAATATATATATATATATAATAATAATAATAATAATAATAATAATGTATATCTTTGTATTTCAACAAATCCACACTCATTGATGTGTTCATAAACCAACATTACGCCGGTCAATGGATCATGTTCCTTCTCAACGGGGAGGATATCACCCAAGCTGCTGTCCAAGATGCTAGAAGGTTATCAATTGCATGCCCATGTCATCCTACCGGGTATCCATTTGTCCTACCTGTGTTGGGGACCACCTTCTTCTTGGGTGTGATCTTGTGGTCAATCTTGTCCTTCATCTGACTGAGCATGTCCTGGAGGTCAGTCCGGAACCTACAACAGATGATGGCCACTGCAATGGTCATTGCTATTGTAGAAGATCTGTTACAGTGGTAACTTCAGTGGTCACCCTTTCATGAAACTCTCATATTCACTATGTGACCATAACTCTAGTATAGGTCTACATTTCTAGCCAATCATTACAGAGTACTAGGGTCTCTTAGTAGATACGCAAACTTCTTGAAAGAGTACATGCAATTTATAGTAATTACCCTAATAATTCGAAGAGGAGAAAATAATAATATTTGTAGCCAGCGCTGCCTTTCGATTTATTAGAAATATACGAAAGGATCTGTGTTCAAATAATTTTGTAATTGGGTTTATAGTCGCTTTCTAGAATCTTTCACTAACACCATGATTTGTCAGTTTAGGGCAGAATGAAACCTGCAACATCCATAGCGCTGAATGTGGCAGTAAACCTGCGAGCACCGGCTGGTACTGACAGACCAAGGATGATAACTGTAGTGCCACTCTACAGACAGTGCATCCTATCAATATTGTGTCAGAACATTAAAGCCGGGCCCCTGGGTGTCAGGATTTGAACTCGGTAATTTTCGCACCGAAGTCCAATGTTCTACCACTGTGCTACATCCCGCCCCTCTTCAAATAAAAGTAAAAAAATGTGGTTGTAAATGAAATGGTAAATAAATGGAATAAAACAAATTTAATTCTTTTTTAGAATAATATGGTTTTGAAAAAATGGTCATGTTCATAATTTTAGGGTCGGAAAATATTTATGTTTGGTGATTAATTTATATGTTTGAACTATGAGAGAGTCTGAATTATTAGGGTAATTATTAGGGTAATTATGGTATCTGTAAATGAGGATTGTGCTGATGCTGGGATTCAAACCCGAGTTGCTGGATTGTGTGTCAAACACTCTACCAACTTAGCCAAAGGGTAAGCCTTCTTGCTAAGACCAATAGAAACATCTAATAAATATAGACCTCCAACATCTGTGATTATCCAGGTCTCAGTCAGCATTATGGCATCAAATTCTACACTCCTGCACCAATGATCATCTGTACTATTGCCGTAACTATTTTACTGTTATAATATGCCCTACAGAGCAGGCAACATGGCAGAAGAAGAGACGTAACCTACCTTTGCAAAGGAGACATCAGCATCGTCTGGATGAACGTGAGTTCGTAGTACTTAGCCCACTCGTCCCGCACCCAAGTCGATAAGTTCCGATCACTCAGAAAGAAGTTGAGGAACTAACAACGAGAAGCATCATCAATGTTATCCAGAAATTATTTCAAAGTCAAATTGACCATCCTCTAAAATACAGGTTCAGTGCATCCATAACACTGTTTGGGTCTCCCCAGGTCAAAATGAATATAATTAACACAAGGTCATGTATTGAGCCAACAACTGAGAGCTCTAAGCACAGGTTCAGCACTATCATATATGAGAAAATTAGTGACCTCTAGACACTGTTTAATTGGTTCTACTCAGGTCAAAATGAATAAAATTAAATGGGGCATGTACTGAAACAATCTGAGAGCGCGCCTGCAGCTTATATTGGGTAGAGAAAATGGGTGTGATGAGTAATATGGGTTTGAATTGTGGGTTTTTTTTCATTTAGATTATTTTTAGAATATATTTCAGCATACTATTTACTAAACAGGTTTATTGGTAAGAAAACAACATTTCCCATGGATAGAGACATAGTGTATGAAAAAGCATGCATTGGGTCTGAATCTTGAGGATGCCAATTGAGGTCAAAATTTGAATGAGAAACTTTGTTATTAAAGGCATACAATCACGGTTGATAGACCTAGATAATGACCAAACAAATTTCAGTCTGAGACTATTTATGTTTGATTTGTACACCCAAAAGTTGTTATTTCCT
>JAUTBQ010194830.1:0-10107 GCA_032361185.1 Lepetodrilus ovalis | reverse complement strand
ACAGTGAACAAACATCATTTTACATAGCCTTCCCTAGAAAATTACAGGAAGTAATAGAAAAACAAATTCATAGTTTTTTTCCTTCAGCACACATTGAAAGGATTAAGGATTATAACATTTTTCATCCAGAAAGCGTAACTGTAGGGTCTTACTTAAAATTAAAAAGAAAACATTTCTACCCAATAAAAACTTACAAACAATTAGAAACTGATCCACTACATGCCATTACTAATGCTTTGTCAAAACTTAGTGACAAAACAGATGGTGCTGCCATTCAAATAATTTTTCATAAATCAAATTATCGGTGGAAATTTCAGGGAGATAAAGTGGCACAGGGGATGCAACAGGGTTTGCGATTAGATAAGGCCGTGAAGCGTAGTACAACTCACGGTAAGGTGACACATCAACTAGGAAAGGAAGTCGGAAGAGTTATTTCTGGTAAAACTAAGGATGAGTTACCAGATGAATCTATGAATGACAATGTTTCTTTAACGCCACAAGAGCAAAACGATCTAGAGCAGTTAGATAATAAGTCGAGACAGGCAAGGTTCGATGTGAATATTAGATTATTAGCTTCAAGTAATACTAAAGAACGGGCGAGTATAATATTGGATTCAATGGAGAATTCTTTTGCTCAATTCGATGGCGATAAGTTAAATAAGTTTAAAGTCATCAGGGATAAAACTAATAATGCTAAGAAGTTAGCGAGTCAATTTATTTTGAGAAGTTTTTCCGATAGTCAAAAAATGATTTTAAGTACAGAGGAATTGTCCAGTGTTTTTCATTTTCCAATTTTCACAACTGAAACTCCAAAATTAGATTTATTAAAATCAAAAGCAGCTCCGCCACCAGATAAACTTCCTGAGGACGGATTAATTCTCGGCTATAATGATTTTCGTGGTCTAAAAACTGAAATTCGGATTGGTGAAGAAGACCGTTATCGACATTTATACATTGTTGGACAAACAGGTACTGGTAAATCAACATTTATCGAAGAAATGGCCAAGCAGGACGCAAAAAATAAGCAAGGAATGTGCATAATTGACCCTCATGGCGATTTAATTGATCACGTTCTAGAATCCATTCCAAAAGAGCGAGCTGAAGACGTTATTTATTTTGATCCTTCAGATACGGAAAGGCCATTTGGTTTAAATATGATGGAATATGATGAAAAAAGTCCAGAGCAAAAAACATTTGTGATCAATGAAATGATTTCCATCTTTGATAAATTATATGATTTGAAGCAGACTGGTGGTCCAATGTTTGAGCAGTATATGAGGAATGCAATGTTGCTAGTTATGGATAGTCCAGAAACTGGGTCAACCTTATTGGAGATTCCGAGGGTATTTAGAGATGAAGCTTTCAGAAAGGATAAAATAAAAAGGTGTAAAGACATGACAGTAATTGACTTTTGGGAGAAAGAAGCGGAAAAAGCTGGTGGAGATGCATCCATGGAGAATATTGCTCCCTACATCACTTCAAAATTAGTAACCTTTGTTTCTAATGATATGATGCGACCAATTATATCTCAACAGAAGAGTACTATAAATTTTAGAGAAGTTATGGATGAAGGAAAAATTTTATTAGTTAATCTTTCCAAAGGTAAAATTGGAGAAATAAACAGTCATTTATTGGGAATGGTTATTGTGGGAAAATTATTAATGTCGGCTCTTTCTAGAGTTGATATGCCAGAAAAAGACAGGAGGCCATTCTATTTGTACATTGATGAGTTCCAAAATTTTACTACAGATTCCATTTCACAAATTTTAGCTGAAGCCAGGAAATACAGACTAAGTTTGACCATCGCACATCAATTTATCGGACAACTCTCCGAAGATATTTCCAAGGCAGTCTTTGGAAATGTTGGTTCAATTGCATCATTTCGAGTTGGTTCGGAGGATGCTGAGTTTCTAGAAAAGCAATTTGCACCAACGTTCAAAGCTAGTGATTTAATAAATATTGACAACTATCAATGTTATGCAAAATTGTTGGTAAACAATATGTCGACAGAGCCTTTTAATATGAAGACTTACCCACCAAGTGAGGGTAGCGAAGAAATAAAAGATGCTCTAAAAGAACTGTCTAGATATAAATATGGTCGCTCTGCCAAGATAGTAAATGCTGAAATTGAAGACCGTTTCAAACGAGTCGGGTTGGAAGGGGAAGAACAAGAAGAAGAAAAAGATGATGACCTCCCAGATTTCAAAAGTTTGCTAGGTTAGAGCCTGAGGAGGTCCAACATCGAGGAAGAGTGAGGCGATAGCCGAGAGACGGGAGAGGTTGTACCTCAGCAGGCGGACAGTAAAGCAAAAAAAGGATTAGGACAAAGATACTTGAGGTGGTCCGATGTTTCAAAGCTTCCGCGACCGCGTTTAGTTTGAAACCTTTTTGTATAATTACTTTAGCGTATTCAGAGAGGAGAATATTTTGAGATTGATAAAAGTTTGATGAACAAAGTATAAATAGTTTTAGAGCCGGTAAATCCTTATGGATTCACCGGCTCTTTTAGTTATTACTAGTTTAGATTTAGATTACTGCACGGAGCTCTTTTCTTAGAAAATACTGTTTTAATCTATAAAAACAAATTAAAACTTCTTTGCCATAGGACGTAATTTTTTTCAAAACGTCATTTTCCAGAAGGCTCATTTTCTCAAGCTCAATATAGAGATTGTCGTCATAGGGACACAAGCTACTAATATCTATTGATACAAGGGCAGTAGCAAGGGTAGTATTTTTAATGAGAGTCATAGCAGCTCTATATACCCTGGCTTTAGAGTAGTCTATTTCCATAGCCTCTCCAATAGCTTTTAATTTTCGGTAGCCTTTCTGCGTTATGTTATACGATGGTGTAATGTAACCATTCTCGCAAAGAATATCTTCAAAGGCAGGGTGCACGTAATATGCATTATTAAGTGCAGGTAGGTCTTGTTGAAATAAGTAGATAATGAATAATGTTAAATAATAAGAAGTGGTATCATCATCATCATCATCATCATCATCTGTTGTGGTATCTTGGGTATCTAATTTCGATATCTCTTCCTTGAAGAGTCGAACCTGGTCTAATCCAGGAAAGTCAAGTATTTGACCTGACACGTCAAGAAAGTTACCCTTCTTAATTTTTTTAACACAGGCATGATTTTCCGCTGCCTTGAAAGAACGATTCATATAAAAAATAAGTAAAGTAGCTAGCATCTCTGGAGATGCAGCAGTTAATTGTTTAGTACTCATTAAGACCTCCTCTTTTAAAATAGTGATAATCTAGAATTAGTTAATTCTAAATATTTGTAATGTACGAATTCAATTTAAGGTTAGCATCTGCATCGAGATTTGTCCAGTTATTTTGGAGGGTGTTGAGAGAAGCATTTTGTTTGTGATAAAGGTATTCATAATATCCAGCAACTGCAATCATAACCGCATTATCTCCGGTCAGTGAAATAGGAGGCATTTTAAAATTCAGACCTTGTTGTTTAATGGCATTTTCTAATTTACTTCTCAAGCGAGTGTTGGCAGAAACACCGCCAGCCAGAGAAACTGTTTTGGCAGGATATTTTTTAAGAGCCCTAGTCGTCTTCGTCACTAAGACATCCACGACAGCCTCCTGAAACTCAAATGCTACCTGAGAATTAAAAATTTGGCGAATTTCTTTGTCGGAGATTCTGCTACTAGACGACGTATTATCATACGTCTTACTTCGTTGCTCATCTCCTCCTCGAACTTCATCCAAATTTTTAATTCTCAGTGTAGCATTGTCACCTGGAGCAGTTTGTTTTTGACAATAATACAACACCGCTGTTTTCAATCCTGAAAAAGAAAAATCAAAACCAGGTTTATTAATCATCGGTCTAGGAAAGAATTTTTTTACAGAAGTATCATTTGGTTGAGCGTCTAGTTTTTCCAAATTAATATTATTTTTCTGCACGTATTCGTCGGCATATTTTGAAATTATCGGCCCACCAGGATAGCCTAGTCCTAGAATTTTAGACACCTTATCAAAAGCTTCTCCAGCAGCATCATCCTGAGTTTCACCAATAATTTTATAATTAAAAGGTTCGTCAGTGTAAATTAATTGAGTATGTCCACCGGAAACTGTTAGCGTTAAAAGTGGAAATTGTTCTGGCGAAATATCAAAATTAAATTTTTCATCACTAAAGGCTGATAAAATATGTCCAGCTACGTGATGCACGCCAATCAGGGGTTTTTTATGGAAGTAAGATAGTGTTTTGGCAGTATTTACTCCTAGGAGTAGTGCCGGAATAAGCCCAGGTCCCTGGGTAACTGCAAAAAGGTCAATATCTTCAAGTGTTAAATTAGCATCTTCCAATGCTTCATCTAGGACAGGAATAGTATTTTTAAGATGTTCTCGAGCTGCAAGATTTGGCACAACACCACCCCATTCAGCATGGAGAGCTACTTGGGAACTAACAACACTAGTCAAAGTAGTTATTTTATTTTTGTCCGCCTGGATAATTGCTACGGCAGTTTCATCACAGGAAGTTTCGATGCTTAAAATTTTCATGTAAAAAAGATTTATGATTTAGGATTTATGATTCAAGGATTTAACGCGCCGAAGGCGCGTTCTAGTAAATCTTAAATCGTGAATCTTAAATATAAAAAATAGTTATATTAAAACCTATTTTCCCAACCTATTTAAGCACTTTATTTCTTTTAACTGCTAAGGTCAGTAATCCAGCCACAACCATTCCCAATGACAGTAGTTGTCCCATAGTCAACCAGTTTAAGGCAATGAATCCAAGTTGAATATCCGGTTGTCGAAGAAATTCTATGACAAATCTAATTATTCCATAAAAGATTAAAAATAGCCAGAGTAAATTTTGATTCCAGAATTTTTTTCGTGTAAAATAGGCAAGAATAAAAAACAGTAAAATACCTTCTCCCAGAGCTTCATATAACTGAGACGGGTGACGAAGAATACCTAGTCCAGTATCTGAATCAGAAAAATGCATGCCAACATTGCTTTCCGTTACTCGTCCATAAAGCTCCCCATTCATAAAATTTCCCATCCGTCCCCAGAAGTAACCCAGAGGAAATGCAAGAATAATAAAGTTTACAATTTTCCAAAACGCTAAACTATATTTTTTAGAAATTAACCAACCGGCCAATAATGCGCCAAGTAATCCTCCGTGAAAAGACATACCATAAAATCCAACAAAGGAACCGTCAGAAAATGGCCAAAAAATTTGCCAAGGATGAGAAATAAAATTTGTCCAATCATAAACAATAGTATAGCCAATTCTTCCACCTAGTAGTGCTCCCAGAAAACTAACTAACAAGATATTTTCTAATTTATTCAAGGAGAGTCCCTGGGGGATAAAAGTCCAACGATTATTTTCAAGCTGATGTTTAAGAAAAAAATAAATTGTTAGCAAGGCTAAAATATAGCCTAGGGAGTACCAACGAAAAGACAGGCCCCCGATAGAGAAGATAATAGGATTAATAGTGAGAGGTAAATGTTGCCAAAATTCTAACATATTTTTATAATGGATTTTTTCACTTCTCCACGGCCGTGGAGAAGTGAAGAGATACAAAGGCCTAAATGATCATAATGGATAGGAGTCTTTGCACTTGTTTTAAATTATTGAGTAACTATGATATACTTATATTATAAATTAATTATTAAAACAAAACAATGACAAAAGTAATTAAGGTAGCGGGTTTTATCGGAGTGGCGATGATAGCAATAACACTTGCTGGCTGTGGAGAAGGAATTGACAAGATAAAAAGTTCAGTTGATGATGTAAAATCAGCAGTTAACACGGGAAAAGAAATTGTAAATGATGGAAAAGAGATGATAGATACAGGAAAAGAATTGATGGATAAAGTTGGTGGTGTAGAAGGACTACAAGAAAAAGTGCAAAAAGGGAATGAAATGATGGAAGAAAATAAAGATAAAGTAGAGATGCTTCAAAAAGGGCAAGCAAATGTAAAGGATATGTTGAATAAGTAGAAAACAAAGAAACGCAAACGAAAGAACAAGGATAAAAAAACAAAGAAACGCAAACGAAAGAACAAGGATAAAAAAACAAAGATAAAATAGACTTACTTGGAGATTAGTTTCCAAAGAGGTTTAACAAAAAAATGACAAATTTTCTTATTAATATTGGAATTCCAAAAGCTTATGCCGGAGATATTGCCTTATTGCTATTAATGATTTTAGCGGGGGTTGCCCTAATGTTTATTGTAAAAAAAACAAAGATAGGTGCTTTTGCTTTTGCTGTCTATGCAGCTTATCTTATCACAGAAGTGGCTGATTTTGATTTTATTGATACCTACACAATCAAAAGTGGTGTCTTTTTAATCATAGCCATAGGATTGCATTATATCTTATTTAAACCAACTGTAGTTGTTAAGCTTGGTGGCGGGAGTATAATGAGGTGGGTTAAAAGGATAGCGATTTCTTTTACTATTGTGGGACTTATGGCTACAATTGTTCTAGGATGGATACCAGGCAAGGAAGTTGTAAAAATGTTATCACCATTTGGTTTAAAGATGTTTACAACAAGCCTAGCTCAGTTTGTCTGGGCAATAGCGCCGAGGGTAGTATTAATTATAGCCAGGAAGAGGGAAGAATAGGGGGTGAATAAATATAGGGACATTTAATTAAACTATTGCGTTCTATTAAATTTTATGTTACTATAATCTCAGTAACGGTCTTAATTTATTTTAAAATCGTTAACAAAATTAATTTAAATAATTTAAAAGAAGCTTATTCATTCGAAATTTTTGACTTTCCTAGGGGGTTAGTGATAAAATTACGATGAATCGGTAGTAAAACAATGGTTTTAACAGCACAACAGAAGAAGAATACGATGAAAAGTTATCAGCGACACACTAATGATACTGGGTCAGCTGAAGTACAAATTGCAATTTTAACAAGAAAAATTGACAATCTTGTTGCACATCTTAAAAAAAATGGAAAAGATAAGCATTCGCAGAAAGGATTATTAGGAATGATTTCTAGAAGACGAAAACTTTTAGCTTATCTAAGAGATACTAATGAGAAAATTTATAAATCAGTTCTAAAGAAAACTGGTCTTAAGAAATAGTAAATAAAAATATGTCAAAATTTCCAGAACAAAGAATTGGAATTTTAGTAGATATTCAGAATATGTACTACAGCTCTAAGGTTCTTTACAAAAAGAAAACCAACTTCAAAGAGATTTTAAAAAATGCCGTTGGAGATAGGAAATTAATTCGAGCCATTGCCTATGGTGTAAAAACGGAAGAAGGTTTAGAAGAGAAATTTTTTGACTCTCTGGAAAAGGCTGGCTATGAAGTTAAGACAAAGGATTTACAAATTTTTAAAGGTGGAATGAAAAAAGGTGATTGGGATGTTGGAATTGCTATCGATGCCATTAAACTTGCTAACAACTTAGATGTAATTGTATTGGTAAGTGGCGACGGAGACTACGAGCCATTGGTAAGGTATTTGCAATACAACAAGGGAGTTAGGGTTGAAGTTATGGCCTTTAAAAAGAGCTCATCCCACTTGTTATTAGATGTTGCTGATGATTTTATTGACCTAGGAGAGGGCAGTAAATTCTTGATTGCTAACAGACGAAGAGTCATCCGCAAAAAGAAAGCACCAGCTAAACGAAGAAGGGTTAATACAACAAAAAAGTACTTAGCGTAAACTACCGCGAATCTACAAATCAATTACAAATCTACGAATATTACATTTGTAAGTTTGTAATTGATTTAAGCATTTAAAATTTGAACATTTAAAATTGAATTAAAATTTAAAATTTACAAATTAAAATTAGACAAATTTGGAGAGATGGCTCCAGTTAGTCAACGGGGTAGACGTCGTGGTCGCCACCCTAAACGGGTGATACAAATGCTTCGCAATCTCCCAGAGAGTTTGGCTATTATTTAGAGTTGGTTGTAGAAAGTATAAAAGTAATTAAACATGGAGAGATGGCAGAGTGGTCGAATGCGACGGTCTTGAAAACCGTTGTGGCGCAAGTCACCCTGGGTTCGAATCCCAGTCTCTCCGCAGGAACGAAGTGACTAAGGAGAGAAGAAAGCCAACTGCTTGGCTTTCGTCTGGGATTCGAAGGAAATTTCCCTGCTGGGAAATTGCCAGGCCCGAAGGGGAATCACAGGCTTCGCCCCAAGTCATACGACGGGGTAAAAGTCGGAGCGAGAAGGAATCCCTCTCTCTCCGCACAAAAAACAATATGGGAGCGTGGTGAAATTGGTATACACGCTAGTCTTAGGAACTAGTGCTTCGGCATGCGAGTTCGAGTCTCGCCGCTCCCACTAATTAACGAAAGAGAACAAAATAATTAAATAATACAAATATTATGGGAGACATTCAATTTATGGACATGGTCGTTGACGAAATTAAAAGCGACAATGGACGAACAGTTATAACAGCAGGAGGACAAATGTATAGCTTTTTTCAAACCAAAAAGGATGGACAACCAAGTAGAGCACAAAGTGATTTTGAAACGTTAGGAATAACCATTGGTAAAAATTATTCTTTCGGAATTACAGAAAATGTAAAACAGATGCCAGATGGAAAAACAATTACTTTTAGGAATATTGTATTGATTAGTGAATCACGTAATAGCGGTCAACAGCAGGCGACACCACAGGCTGCACCGCAACCGCCAACTCAACCAACAGACAACATTCCAGACCCAACACCACCAGCAGACATCCCAGCATTTTAAAAAGAAATAATATCCAACATTTAGTTGGATATTATTTTATCTCGTTTAATAAAAATAATTAATGATTAAAATTACCTACAAAACTTCAACTCCAAAAAGGGTTGATAAATATTTGGCAGAAAAATATCCGGAATTTTCTCGGAAGTATTTTCAGGGTGGACTGAAAGACGGGAAGATTTTAGTTAATGATAGTCAAAAATCGCCAAGCTATAAACTAAAAGAGGATGATAAAATTGAAATTAAAATCTCCTTAAAAGCACCAGCTGAAATTATAGAGCTACCAGCTAACGATAAAGTTAAAGTTGAGGTGGTCGCCAAGTATCCAGATTTTTTTATCATAAATAAACCAGTAGGGCTGACTGTTCATCCGGGAGTCTTTGATGTTCAGAATAGATCTATTCCACCAACACTAGCTGCTGGACTCTTAAGTCTAGATAAAAATTTAAAAAATGTTGGCGAAGATTTTACTCGTCCGGGAATTGTACATCGTTTAGATAAAGACACTTCTGGACTGATGATTATCCCTCGTACTCAGGAAGCGTTTGAGGAATTTAAAAGACAATTTAAAAACAGAGAAATCTCTAAAATTTATTTAGCACTTTGCTGGAATATGCAAAGGAAAAAAGATAAGTTGAAATTACCAGACGGTAATGTCATTGAATATAAAAAGGTAGTAACACCAATCGGTAAATCAAGAGGCAATCATACTAAACAATCAACAAATAAAAGTTTAAATTATTTAATAAATCCAAAAGAGGCTACAACACTTTATGGAATGATAAATTCCATGCAATTGCCGTGCAATTACAGAATGGGCGGAGAGAAAAAGCAAGCAGTACCCGTTGCGTTAATTCAGGTTAAGCCACAAACCGGACGCAAGCATCAAGTTCGAGTGCATCTTAGCTCAGTGGGGTTGCCACTAGTTGGCGATAAAAAATATGCAAGTAAAGTTTTAAAAAATTGTAATAAAGTTTTTTCGCATCACCTACTTCACGCGCACAAATTAGAATTCACTTATCAAGGCGAAAAATATTCTTTCACCTCCGACTTACCAGAATACTTTGAGGAGCTATTGAAATAAATAATACAAGTTAACAACAGTTAATGACAATAAATATGTTTCAAAACTTACGCGGTCGCGTAAGCTTTGAAACATTTGCTTTAGGGAATATTTCAAAATATTTGGTGGTGGATAAAAAGTATAGTTATGGTATTATAAGCATAAGGAGTGTAATTTTGGCATAATTAATATTGGAGTCATGAAAAATATGAAAATTGAACAAATACAGCAGAATAATCACCCCAATAAAATGGATCAATTTTTAGATAGTATAGGAGGGGAATACAAAGATAAATATCAAACTAAATTTAAACATCTTTTTGAAGGGCTGGAGGGGGCTGTTATTTACGA
>JAUTBQ010194819.1:0-10107 GCA_032361185.1 Lepetodrilus ovalis | reverse complement strand
CATTGAAGTATGAATGCAATGTTTTGGGGTCCCGTTGACCAATCAGATTGTCGGATTGACAGTAGATTTATTTATTTATTGGTATACTAAGTACCCAACACTTGATACGTATAATAAATTTCATATTTAATAATAATTATTAGTCCTGACTAATAATTATCTTGTCTTTGATATAATAATGATATATGAAGCAATCGTAATTCTTTCGTCGTACTCATTGGAGAGTTATGTCCCCTTGCGTTAATATAAAGAAGGGCAAACAACTAAGATTTTTCAGGTTGGTATATAAACAGAAAAATCCAAAACAGTTTGTTGAAATTAAATTTTGCCTACCGTACAGCGGTAGAAAGGTTTTTGGAAGCACAAACATGATTATATGTATGTCAAGTGAATGTACATTGTAGTTGTAGCTAAGAACTAACAAAAAACGGGCATAAATATTTGTGATAGAGTGCCTTTAAGGTGCCAGATTTCTGTAGCACAATCAGACCAATGAACATTCCTTTCGGCAGTAATACTCAAATGATCTGATTAGTTCACACCTATCTATTTTGTACATCTGTTTATCCAACCTTGCTAAATGTTTGATGGTAACTTTTTCTATATTATATGTATTCATCTTACTCTTGTATCACCATGGGTGGAGAAAGAAAATATAAACACATGTGGAATGTGAGAGGGAAATAACATTCTTAGTAGGGTATAAGAATACAACGTGACTATAGTATGCCACGACCCGCATGCTTTTTATGACTTTGGAAAGTCGTCCCATATCCTGAAATCTTTCCCTGTTTATGGCCATTATATTTACAATAGCCGAGAATGCATTTCAATAAACGATTTAATATGTGTAAATTGAAACATATCGACAAGAAACATTCGTAGGAGTATATGTATTTTTATGCGTCCCATTAATCTATTCATCTACATATATATGAAATACCAATTATGAGGATAATGAATGGCTTCATGAAATATGTTGTTTATTATCTCTTGCAGAATCATCGTGTGAATCCAGTAGTAAGTACACACACACACACACACACACACACACACACACACACGCACGCACACACGCACACACACACATGATGAGAGATGACGTCATGAAAATGCTCCAGCGGTGAGTTTCACCAACATGCTGGAGCATTTTCATGACGTCATCGCTCATCATGTATGGTGATCTGAAAGCTGACTTTGGTAAAATCAGTTGTCAGTATTATCGTAAGTGACTTCACGGAATATGAGGCATTCATTTGGAATAATAACTGTTTTACAAATCATTAAAACCACCTACAAATATTATGATTTTAGTAAAAAATAAATTTTAAAAATATTTTTTTGCGCCGAATTGTCCCCCAAAGTCACATAGAACATCTTTATTTGTTATAATGTGGTAATTTACCCTTAATGAACACGTCTTTAATGTAAACAAATTGGTTGTTACATTTAGGGTCAATCATTGTTACATATAGGGTCGATTTTGTTACATATAGGGTCGGAAATTTGTTTCGGAAAATCGGTTGTTACATATAGGGTCGTTGTTACATATAGGACTGTAACATACGACCAATCAGAGCACTTCTCTGGACAGACCATAATTTTACGCATTGGTTCCGCGGTGCGTCTAAATATAGCCGTTCGCACGTTGCGATGAGCGGTGAGATTATCCCGGAATCTGCGTAAAATTACTACTCCAGCGAGTGCCGAGGGTATTTAGTGAAGCAAATGGTATTAAAATACTAATCATGATTAATAACGTTTGTAGTAACACAGTATAATATCCTCATTTCTTTTGTATTACAGTCGTTGAATCCAGTAAGTATATATATATATATATGCACTACTGCAAACATTTTCTCTTTCATTACTAAAGTAAGTCTTTTATCAAATCATAGTAACGATAGACAGTAAGTTGGCTTTGTTGGTAATGTCTGGCATATGGATATGTTTTCGATGTTCCTTTTATGGCACTGTCCCACTATAGCGTATGATCGAAACGTTTCTCGCATACGCTAGTGTGACCGGGCCAGGAGAAGAGCTGCCGCCATTGACTCTCCTCCGAGGTCCGCAAAGGAGTAAAGAGGAGCTAGAAATGGGAACCTATATGCACACTTTCTCAAAACTCTGGCAATACGCTGGGTATACGCTGGCTAGACGCCAATCATACGCTAGTTTTACGTTAACTACGTTACTCAATAGTCAGGCATATATCAATGCCAGCGTATGTCAGCGTACGACCAGCGTACTCGACCTAGGAGTCACGTACGTCTATCTGCCTAACGTATGCTTAGCGTATAAACCATACGTCGGAGTACGCACAGACTTTTTACATATGCTTCAAAATCATTTTCTACCTCGCGTATACCAGCGTATGCCACCGTTCTTCAAACATTTACAACGTATGCCTTAACGTACACTGAGCGTATGTCAGCGTATACCAGCGTATGAGTGATATTTTGTATACGCTGACATACGCTAGTACGATACGCTAGAGTGTGACAGGGCCATAAATTTGTCACATTACGAGTGACATTGTGCAATCGATTGGCGTTTTAGCTAATCCTTTCCATCTCACTTGATAAACATTTGTGAAAAATCAACATAATCATAAAACTAATGTAGAAATTTCTCAAGAATTTGTTTGGCGGTTTCTAATGAAAAACGATGTAATGTACTTATTTTCTTCCTGTTACTGTGGATGAGCAATATAGTAAAATAGTATAGCATAGATGGAAACACTTAATTTCAGTGGACAGGCGACGTAAAGGTTATTAATTCATCTTTCATTTTCCAGTTATTATTATTCAGTAATACCGTAATTTACTGTGCATAACGTGCTACACCGTATAGCCTTGCTATTCTTTTTTAACGACGTAATAACACCATATCCAGTGCTTGTGCTATCTTGCGTACCTTTAAATGCCAATTTTAAACTGCTAAATCTAGCAGAGATTTGATCATGGCTGAACAGCTTAAGTTCTTTATTTTGATTGTGTTATCTCTCTCTCACAGGAAATCTCAGTGACATGCCGGTGGGGGTACGTGATACCGACCTTAGGTCATTGTTGCTGTGATAGTACCATAAATGCTCATTTATCCACGGATGTAGTGAATAAATGAATATTTTGTCAAAATACCTAATTTAGCCAAAACCACGAATCTAATACCTTCTACGATAAAAAATGATGAACAGATATTTGAATATGCATCCACACATACTCTGTATAAGTATTACCCTTGGATTAAATGCTACCGTGCCATAAGTGGATGTCATAATATAATTATGTCATAATGCACTATGTAACCCAATCGGTTCCTGACAATTGCCATTATAGTATAATCTAGAAAGAGGCAATATCAATAAACAAATAGCTACATGAAACTCCCACATGGAATAAGCTAGACGTACTTTATGAGAGTGTCAGTGTCACCAGCAATACCCAATGCCGGAGTCATTTCACACATGCAATCCATTAGGCGGCAGTATGATAGCGATATCATTGCTCTCACTCTCTGGTTCAGGCTGTTCACTGCAAGTGGCTGAAATCCATTGGTCAACACTCCCAGTCCAGGACATCTCGCTGGACATTGAATGTGACAGTTTCATTCAGTGGACACGAGCTCTGATGGACGGTGGACACTCTCTATGATTAACTTGGTAACTGATATTAAAGTCACCGATCTGCACATGTATATGTGTGTTTGAATTCGGCCAAGTTAGTGAGCGAGGCTCCTGTTTAATGACGTGATGGAGGTTTGGCGACAATTATGAGCTACGCTCAACCACTCAATGGACATCTGGTCACGTGATGAACAGAGGGGGAGGACTGGAGACTGAACACTCTATTAGACTTTTGTGACACAGTTTTACAAGAGGAGGTGTCACACAGGTCAGACCAGGTTAATAGTAGAGGTGGAAAGAGCATGTACATCAGGCAGAGGACCACAGGATAAAGGCTTACCTGGGCAGAACGGTCAGTATATGTACATCATATTAATATCAATTACCGCCATCGATACCATTGCCAAAAATAGTATTACTAACATGTGCTTAGCTAATATATAATATAACAATCACTCCTATGTCCAGAATATATCGTAAAGGCGTACACTGTCCTTCAAAACATACACACACGTTTGCAATCTATCGCTTAAGTTGTCATTAAGGCACTGATTGGAAGGTCTCGTATATTTTCATTGGTAGTATTTGTACAGAAGTCTCTTGAGAAATCGACGAACTTACTCGAGCGTGGGATTAAGGCCGTCAGTCGATTAACCAATTGATTTTAGTTTAGAAAATGAATAAGTTGCATAGAGAAAACAAACTAGTGTTACTTTTTGTTACACGTGTTCATTGTATACCGCTTGTAGCGAAACACATATAATAACGTCTATAATCTGGAAAGCCACTACAAATCCGTGAATTTGATAATAGAGTGTGAGTATGTATTCCATTGCTATTTATTGACCTTGGACGGAAGTTGCACTGAAGAGATTTAGTCCACGTGTTTCCATTATATGCATGCTTACAACTATTCACAGCTGAGTGATGACTGTCCGTGGTATTCAGTGGTATTCAGTGGTATTCTATTCTATATGATATCCCATGTTCAGAGGGCTTGGTAGAAGTGTGTATGTATAACAACGGAGGATCTGTGCGGATGGTCTGCTTTAAGCCAGACATAAGATGCTTCCTAGACTACCCAGCCTGTCTGAGACGTCTCTGAGACCACACAGAAGTTGACAGTCAACTCGATCTATGTTGTACAGCTACATGCAATTACCAGGCAGAACGAACTTCTTGGATCTGTAACACGACAGTTACATTTTCCTAAAATGAATCCAGTAAACTGTCATTCAAATGGTCATCGTATAATTAACAGTACTAAGTATCTCTACCACTAATTAGATACGTTCGTGCTGTAATATAATACCCGCCTTCAATCAAGTCCGCACACACACGTACGTAACTCAGAGGGGATCATGTGTGATTTGAACGGATACTGACAAGCCCTAGAACAGAAGTGTCAGAGAGCTTCGCGAAAGAACACCTATGTTCGGAAAATACTTTATGTAGAAGGGAATTGCAGTCGAGAACCCGGTAATGTATTTATATTTTACAAAGTATTTAAATATTTGCATGCTATCCAAATCCAACTGTTATTCAGGTATGTAGTAATGCGTGTTTCATCCATCAGCTCGTAAATCTATGCCAGTACTCGGGGTAGTAGAAACACATCTAGGAAATGTCGATTAAATCTAATTAATATGCACGCTGAAATGAAAAATCATGAAAACCAAACATGTCCAGTTATACACCCTCGAAACACTACTTAAAACCCACTAACTGTAGAGTAGGAATACTGATCTGTGATTCGAGGATGTACTACATGTATGTAAGAATAATTCTGCACTTCGATCATATACAATCTGTGTATGGTTTATGGTTGATGACAATATGCTAAGTAAAGCGCCTTGATTAATGTAGTCACTATTTACCTTGTGAAGTATGTACAATATTCATTTCCTATACGGAGGTAAATTTTAAAAGGATAGCATTATACTATTGATGATGCTCTGTAAATAACGTGGTATAGGCTATACTATAGCATCACAGGTTCCCATGCTTGACCAAAAGGTGGTACACAGTATTAACGAATGGTATTTACACGACTTCATAAGAAACTAACAGTTCTTTATCATGACATAAATACTGACTTTGAACGCCGTAGAACAAGGAAGTATTCCAGAGGTGCTGTTCTATGACCGCGCTTACTGTTGCTATGTTCACTGTTGTGGGGGACATTTTGAGGCGTTTCTACCCAATATCTTTAAAAGTACATGAGAATAATTTAAAATTCGATTAGATATACTTGTATTAAAATCTACGAGTCGGGACCTATTTGCCTTTCATGATCATCCTCGTCATCGTCATCATCATCATCATCATTCATCATCATCGTCGTCGTCGTAGCATAATCATTATCATCATCGTCGTCGTCGTCGTCGTCGTCGCCGCATCATCATCATCGTCATCATCATCTGTTATGATGATGATGATCATCATCAAGTATCATCGGCATCATCATCATCATCATCATCATATCATCATCAGTATCATCATCATTATCAACAACATCATCATCATCATCATTGCTATTCTCTTTCATCACACATGGCGGTACAGGAGTAAAGTAAAGTTGTGTCGTGTGTGTTATGCCCTAAGTATATGTACAGTACATTGTTTCTACTTCAGCATCTGGCACAGCAGCGAGGAATAATCCTGGTATAGATCAGGAAATGTTAATCCTTGATATAAATCAAAGACAAAATACAGCGAAATCTCAATACATTTAGGAATTCAAGAACAAGCTGAAATTCTATACCACCTTGGATGTGATTACTATCCTTGCGAGGAAGCTGATCAATATGTGTCTCCCCACCTTCTGGTCTAATCTGTTATCTCTTAATGGAGGTGAAGTTCCTGGACATGCAGAACACACGATACGTGATTAGATGTGCTTTCACAGCACAGTATCATGCTTCCGGCCATCTGTGTTTCTTCTTGCCATTCCCGTCGCCATTATATGCAGTGCCTGTCAAACAGTTCAATTGGGATCTCCGCCTAAAGATATAACTGTCTATTCTGAAAATACATACATTTGAAATAAGTTTTAAAACATGTTATTAGAGTAACAATATTCACCGATTATGAATTACCATGCAAACTCTCATAATACGAGTATATTAATATATTTATATCCTTTTATTGTGGTATTATTTGGAGAAAAAATAGTGTGGAGGAAATGCTTACAAACTATAAATGATAACACTTCAAACATGCCTCGGGTTGCGAAATATTAACGCGAAACGTAAAGTGAGAATGCAATCGTACTGAAATACGTTCCGTAACCTCGAGCCGACTATACTTTTATATTAGTTACAGCATTATACAAATAGGGGAAATGGATATATTGTATATTTGTCCTCATATTAATTTAACTATTTTTCGTCTCCATGCGAAAAATAGTTGAATTGGATCACCTTTCCACCGGTACTTGATATATAAAGTGAAATCACCGTTTATAACTTATCTCTAGATATTTACATTAATTCCAAACTAACATGGGTACGACATATTTTCGTGACGACACATTCCAATATATTAGTCATTAATAACCTATTTGGGGCCAATCTTATTCTCTTCAGTATAGGTATTGTTTTGATCATTGCCATTATTACAACAACCATGACCCCAACGCTGCAGGGGAGCAAACGATCCGTTATTCTCGGTCTTCATTATAAACTCCCGACAGCGACTCTTATCAATAATGCTGGCCTTTATTGGTTCCCAACCATGAACCATCATCTTTTTTTCTCTTCTTATTTTCAGTTTGGAGCAGAAACAACAAAAACATAAGAAAACAAATATAGTAAAACAAAAAAGAAGACAATACTGCCTACGGCTTTACGGGGAACATATTGGAAACTTACTTGGTCAATAACTCATATGTGTAGGATAATAACCGACTCCGAGGTTTTGATCAGGAAAGTAAACACGAGACCGCGGGAAAACTTTTTCTAAGGGCGAGTGTTTACTTTCCTGATCAAAACCGAGGAGGATGTTATTATCATACATGTTAATTCATTTTTTAATTCCATTCGTAATATACGGCGTGTAAGAAATGCCAACTTACAGCAATTAAAATCGATCTACGAGCTTGCGAAATAAATTTTCTTAACGGTAAGATAAACTAAAATTATGAATTATGTTTACAAGTACTTTGTGGTATTTAACCATTATGCACGTTATAATGAAATCCTGTTTTACTTTTGAGGTAAAACTGAGAAAAAAACAGTTTTACCTCGGACCATACCCGGGTCACATACATTGGCGAGCAATCCGGCAACAAATAGCATTACGATCTCAGTAAATTTTATACATCTATTACATCTGCACGAAGATAGTCTATGAATTTAGACTAATTGTAAAATAATTGCAAATTGAAGAAACATTGACCGTGTAGATGCACACAATTAAATAATTACCTCCAAATAATGTAAAGTGTTCACTCCAATTTAACACACAGGTCAGCACGTGCTTTCCCTGCTATAAACAACGTCGTCTCTGTTTCTCGTAATCTTGTTAGCTCATTTGGTACAGCGCAGGACTCAAGAATAAAAGTTTCGAGTTCGATCCTGACTAACGACACACTATTTTATACTATGCATTTAATTCCGATAAACGTTAAAAACATAACATCCCGAAAAACTAGATGTTCTGCAATAAGTAACGCCACAGCGGTAAATTCTGCGTTCAGAATACCCGGAAAACTGGGTATTCCGTAGAAAAGAAGAACCTGCACAAACAATAGGATGACGTCACTAGAGGTTTATATGTACACACGTATGAATATAACCCGGTTTGGAACGAGGGATGGTCTTACTATGTTTTCTACTTAACGAAATTAACGCAAACGGTTAGGTTGTGAATACACTGTAGTGAAAAATAATAGAGAAGCAGCACACAGAGCAATGCTATTGTTACGTTGTTCTTTATACCTGACATTATTCGCTGCCAGACACAACTCGTCACCCATCCCTATTGTAGTTCATAAAGTACAAGTACTAGACCATCATGTACAGCATAAACGCGCAGTTGGCCTGCCTCTTACTTAGTCACAGGACTAAGTGGATCGAGAAATCATTAACATCAAAGGCTTTAAGCATTAGCATCTCTTGGAAATGTTTTCAAGGCAAATTCAAGAAAGATCTACGTTTGTAGTAAATATTTCGCGGGTCATGGTCAAATCCTAGAATCCGATACAACTGAGATGCGAATTTATCTGATATAACCGTGTACAAGAATATTAACATATGCACTGCTGGCACGAACATTCATTCTTGTACAGACAAGACTTAGTGTAATACGGTGAGATATGAATGTAGCTTAATGGTAACATGATCAGGGAATTGATATCTAGCGATTGATATTGAACAAAATATCAACGGTGAAAGTAATTTAGTCTGGAAGTGAATACTAAAGAGAACACTACTACATATAACATAATGCCATTGCGGTGATCAAGAGGGATGGGCGAGACATTCGCGAAACTATTACTGAATATAATCTGTCGTAAAGTATCGATAACATTTGTGTAGGGCCGAATACCTGTCATTAACCTATCATGTTCAGCCGTAAATATAATCTTATATGAAAGTGGGACGTATAATTGCCCGATACAGTAAAGATGTGACATACAGTGTTTTAAAAAATGTAACTGTTACATAAGTTAACGTGATCGAGGAAACATTATTCGATTAATCGTACATATTGTAAGCCGGGTTGTCGTTTCTCGAAGCTCTCACATCGACTACGAGACCATAGCTTTCTCGTAAGTGTCCGATCGTCATGTATAATGTATTGCTATAAGAGTGCTTATGATCTCGTAGTGGATACGACAGCTTCGTGAAAAGTACCCTGGATGGCAAGATGTGTTCGCTGTCAAGTAATTGATAAGGTAAAAAAAAAGAGAAGAGACTATTTAATGAATATATTTCCAATTACTGAAAGAAGTAATTTGCAGTTGGATAGCACGGCACTATGATACTACATGATGATCTTCCAATAACATCTACTGCTAATTAATCTAATCTTACTGTAATACGATCAGAAACACTGAAAAATTTGAAAGATCCCAATCTCATCAAACCACAAGGCCATACAAACTAATGAAGAGTTAAAGATCAAATTTGATTTTACCAATCTCACAGGTAAGGTATGTCATATGTACAAAATGTGTACATCAAATATCTGAGTGTGAGCATGACCTTGTTCAGGGGAACACTTGCACTATATTATATAATAATGCATATAATAATAATAAAATAATAATAATAATAATAATAATAATAATAATAATAATAATAATAATACTTATTATTAGTAGTATTATTTCTTACTATTAATATTATTAGTTATTACCATTTATTACTACATGTACTACTGCTGCTGCTGCTGCTGCTGCTGCTACTACTACTACTACTAATACTACTACTACTACTACTACTACTACTACTACTACTACAGGGCAGTGGTAGAAC
>JAUTBQ010194808.1:0-10108 GCA_032361185.1 Lepetodrilus ovalis | reverse complement strand
TCATGCGCGAGTCCTACCACGAAAGGGCTAATACAATCACATATTTGCATAGCACTATATTTGAGTAATAAATTCAAACTACAAACAGTTGTGATACCTATTCATTTTACATTGCCAAAATTGCTTTCATTGGTCCACATTGGGAGGGAATTCGATCTAGCAGTCATATGTTCCAAAGACCAGATAATTAGAGCTACAGTACATTCCATTTATTCATATATTACAAAATATCTTTTTATTAACTATCAAGCATTGGGGAATAAGTACATAAGTAAATAGTCTCATATAGAAACAAAATTCCATTGTATAGGTCAACCATCTGATCGTATACTTCTAAAATAAAAGTGATGTTTATCAACAGATACCTGCAAGTTGACAGGTTGGCAAGAATGATGCAAGCCTGAAATAACAGCTCACCACCAATGTGGCACACAGTAGTACATGTATTACTTAAGTTAAAGGACCAAGAACATGCCATGCTTGTCTATATAATAAATGATGTCCTCAGGCATTTCTTTTAATGGACACAAATTTCCAAGTAATTTCTATTATAGTGTCTAGGCAGAATGGCCAAATTAATCACATATGGCTCATTTAGCCCTCTCCCTGCTGCAGGCAACCGGAGATGCCCTAAAGAGCAGTGTATGTGCTTAATACAGCAGGGAGAGGGTTAATGGACACAAATTTCCAAGTAATTTCTATTGTGGTGTCTAGGCAGAATGTCCAAATTAATCACATTTGGTTCGTTCACATTGTGATGTGTTCACATGGCTTTCATTGATATTACAATTTAATCGCATGTGGTTCATTGACTATCATAAAACCATAACAAAAACAGCACAGCTTGGGTCATTTCTTATTCAGCCGCAGATACATGTGTATATATACACACCTGCTTTAATACACAATACATAGTCTCCATAAGATTTGACTTCAATAAAATAAAATACAGATATTGTTAAAAAATAAATAGAAACTAAAATTGAATAGCACATCCAAAATAAATATAGAACATTCACACATGAATAATAAATATATTGGACGGATTGATGATTGTGGATGGAATGTCACTGGATTGAACAAATTACACGATATGAGACAATACAACAAGACTAGAGCATAATTCAACAATGCATTTATCATTTACAGCAAATAGCAGGTTGCTGTAGTCTATGTCAAAGATGTTTCGTGGCCATTTGTTATGTATTTTTACTATTTCAAAAAGAAATTTGGCACTTAAACGTTGCCATTCCTATTCCTATATCAATATTAAACTATGAAACTTTTATGTGAGCAGTCGTTCTTAGTTCGCTAAAACTCTACACCTTTCACACTTGCCCTAAATATTTGGGCGGCCATTTAAAAAAAATATAATCAAAATGCCTGACCAAATGTAATTAAGTAATAATTTCAGGTAAATGTACTGTAGTTCATTTGTTAAAAAAATCCACATTTTCGAAGCAAGGCAAGTTGTATTCATTTATCAACGATCTCTTTGATTGACTGTCAAATAGGAATGGCATTGATATGTTTTTAAAAATCATTATAAAATCAAAAATACTTCCGCGTAACATCTTTTACAAGGACTACATACTGCATCAACCAATGTAGTTTACACACATGGATTCAATTGTATGTTCAATGTAATGAGATTATATTATCAGAACACATAATATATGAATATCACAGTCAAACTCTGTTGTCTTGTCAATATGCAGCAGTCTGGTAAAAAATGAATTACTCTCCCTCCATCCCTCCCACAGCCATATCCCACAACCATATCCTCTAGCAAGCTTAGTGGGGTACAGACTAGAAACGATGACTAGATCTGTGCCTCGTATTTGAAACTCGGGGATCAAAATTAACACTCGCCCGCTCAACATGGCCATTTCTCCCAAATGCTAGAGGGCGAGTAGAAATTCTTAACATTTGTTATATGTATCACTATTTGGGGCGAGGAAGTTTTAAAGTTAGTTTCTATCCCTGATGGCCTGAACACTGAGCAATTTAAGATGCCAACCTGGGGCCGTTGCTCAGAACATTGTAGCCGACAATTGTAGTAAGATACAAATACGAGTCTGGATGCAGGAATTACTTTTATCACTACAATAGTTTTTGCTAACCATATTCTCAAGTATTGTAGCGATAAAAATGTGTTATGCAACCAGACTTACATTTGTAGTGGATTCTGAAAATTTGACTTACGACAATTGTAGGCTACAATGTTCTGAGCAACGAGCCCCTGACCTGTTGGGTTCAAATCTGTGACTTGCTCAATCTACTCTTGTGTTACTGCCTACCACTTCTGCTATGGACAACTTTAACACATTGTACTTGCTGTGAAGCGACAAGGATCTAGATATAACACTGTTCGATACACAGCGGATTCGGATATAAGGCTGGGTCAGATGTGGATCCCATTTTTATTTTTGTTATTTACCTGTATTATCGCATAAGGCTGGTACTATAAGGTGGGGGGTATGTCATGGACCCCAAATTCAGCGTTATATCGAGGGGACACTGTACTTAAGACTGCAGGAAGGAAATGGACTGCACACATGCACAAGCCGTTTTCCTGCTACTTCCCTATGGACGCGTTGAGCTACACTTTCTTTTATACATGACACTAATATTCTACAAATGTATGGGTTAGCAACAGTTTGGAAAGTAAATCGGTTTGAACATGTGTGCAATCTATTGTCTTTCAAGGTCCAAGCTGAATGGCCATTGTGGCACTACATAGTACCGTACATTGTACTTCATAGTGGAAATTAGTGTAGCCTGAACAGAGCCCTGTAATGTCAACTCAGATTAGGTCTGATCAACACCAGATGTTCACAATTGTCAGTGGATATGACAAAGTCACATGTTGTGGATTTGTATTGGATTGTCACGAACGGGTATTTGCATGAACATTAATTGTATGCAATAAAATTGACACAGTGAAATATACCAAAATATGATAATTCTTCAAGATGTTCTTCGTAATGACTTGAGTAAATCTCACACGTGGTCATCATAACTGGAACATCTTGATTAGGTGTCGTACAACACAATGCAGGCAGTTCTGACGATCGTTACGACAGCGTTGTTGAAGCTAGGTTCCGAATGAGCGTCTGTTCATCACTGTCTAAACACTTCATCTCGCTGCTAAATAACAGGGCTGCTTCTGAAAGATTAAATATTTAAGACAATTGAGCAAGGTGGAAGAACATAGGCGATTCAGATCATGTACTCGACTGTCGAATTGTCACATACAGCCATATACCATCATCATACAGTAAAGCTGGTAGCAAGTACCGATCGAGCATCTCATGTTTGCCAGTCAATTTACCTTCTCCTAGTGACTGCTTCAGGTTTCTTAAGAAAGTCGAAAACATTTCTATCACGATCCCACCATCCTGGAAAAAAAATAAACAATTTTTATTATTCGTAATCTCAATATTATTTTACTCGCAACTTACAATATTATCAATAATTTATATATTGATAACCAGTTAGTGATGTCCTATGTCGGTAAATATTAATTCTCAAGTTCTACCTCAATTGACAATTCGCTATATATAATTCAAGTGTCAAAGCTAGTATTAAGATACACAGCATGAGTAAAGCAGAGGCTAGGACTGTATAGATCTACAGGAAGACTAGCACTACGAGAGTGCTAACTTGCAAACATTAGAAGGTCCACAACCTGGTCCTCGTCGCTCCAGCTGTCCCAGTCGTCGGAATCCTCCTCGCTCTCTTCTTAACTCCGCTCGGACTCCGTCGCGTGGTCTACCTGGTCACTCTGACAACTCATTGTGCGCTGACGGCCTGACAAAGTCATGTGGCTGCTGTTGTTGCTAAGCGACAGACACTCGGAGTAGAAAGATGGCAGGTCCCCACCTGGTGGATAAAGAATGTGTTCTCAGTAATTATGGAAGATACTGTGTCCTTCCTTAAGATTTAATAATTAATAAATTGACATTAGGTTAGTGAAATGTATTAATAGATCAGTCTCATTCAACATTACAATCGTAATGCTTAAAGTAATAACTCTAATAGGTAGTTATGATTCATAGCGCATCAATCATTCTATGCAATGGGGCCAAGGATTGGTTGTTTCATTGAATTGGGATTTAGATCCGCTTTCAAAATTCTTGCACTTGTAGTACAGCTGGCATCATAACAGGTCTCAGAACAATGAAATTAATGGTAACACAAAAGTTACATGGTCATGTGAAGCACTACATCAGGTATGGTTTGTAAAGGATATGGTTTTCTCCACTCTCTTGTCTTGTGCTCCGACTGTACCTTCAAAAGCATCGTCCTGCTCAGCCTCGGAGATCTCGGCATCCATCATACACAGCGGCATCGGCGACTCGTGCCACAGCAAACAGGCAGAGTCCGAGTCGGGGCGGGGCGACAGATCCATGCTGTCCAATCGGTGGCTTGTCTGGAGTGACATCGGTCCAGGACATGCATATACTAGTATTGTGACAGTTGAGCTAGCTAAATGTTATGGTACTGGCCCCATCTACTAACAGACATTCGATTCTGGCCATACCTGATAGCAAAGGAGGCCATTACCATGACATTTAGCTAGCTGCACTGATGACTGACAATAGCAAGAAAGGATTTAGGGGCTGGATCATTAAAAGAACTTATGTTGCAGTTGGATTCATGTTACTAAACACTAAAAAAAGCTAATTTTAATAGTTGTATAAAGATTGTCATAACTCAAGAGAATTCACTTTACGATGGGATGGCGAATATCGAGAGGTCAAGCCTACGTAATGGGGTCGGGGGTCAAGACTGACCTTGCTGAGGCGGACACAGATCCCCCGGAAGATGACCTTGAGGTGTCGCGAGGGGTGAATGACCTGCCCCAGACACAGATAGACTGTCAGCACCTTCTGCAGCAGCTGTATGTCCAGACTCTGTTGACACAAACATAGCATACTCTGTATCTCCCACTCTTGGTTCCATTAGTCTACTGTGTTGCGTTCGAGCTAACATTTCCCACTTCAACATCAGGCATGGCAACAGACAATTGTGATTTCAGAGGAAAACAAGCGTGGGCTGCATGCCCTGCCACATCAAGGGCAAATATATCAGCCTCTGGTAACATAAATCAGTGGATTTCCGTGGATCTGGAGAAAACTGCCATGCCTGCAATATTATGCTGCATATCATTCATGTCATAGTTTACAACACGGTAGCAATTCAGTAGTTCTGAGACTGATAATGCCCTACTAAAGAGTCAATAGTCAAAGTTTACCTACATGAAAGGTACTAATATTCAAGCATAGATATGGACGGGTATGCTGATACAACATGGGAGACCCAGTTTATATCTTATTGATTATTTCCAGAAGATAGAACACAAACTAAAGTTTGTCTGTTACTTCCAACTTCAGAAATACTGATAATCTGAAGATTTGATAATTTTTCCAAAATTAATAAACATTTACTTCAAAGTTTAGCTTCAAGGCAGGGTTAGATTGAGACTGTGTTGGCAAGTTTTCATCAATGTGTTTACCTTCATGGCGACTATGCTTGCAGCTTCTCTCAGCGAGAAGTAGATACATCGTAAGCCATAATGTCTACCTGGCCAGTCCTCTGGCAAACCCTTGTGCATGATCCGAGAAGTCTGACTACTGATGCTGAAACAGACGGCAAGATCCATCTCATGAGTATTCTATCATGGAAGAAATTACTTTGTAATGCGATTGATTGTCGTTATCAATTTTCAATGTGATGGCTTATGTCATGGTTGAACTGTAACCTTTATCCAAGTACTAGTTTTGAGAAAAAAATATATAATCATTTTCAAATCTTTTTACCAATATCAGTATTTATTTTTATTATTTACACAGCAGATACATCTTTTTACTGCTTCCAGCAGACATAACCAATAGAGCAGTGATGTTAATTAACACTGAAGGAGGATATTATGTGAGTATTGGTCAATCTACATTTAGTCTTAGATAGAAACAGTGCTAATTGCGAGATGGCCCCGATATTTATCCTACCATCTTATGAGTGAGCGGCATATCTTTGAGTCATCTATGAACAAGCCTATATTGTGCATGACCAGAGGTAGGTAGGCAACAACGTCGGTCCAAGGGAGGCAACTGAGGTAAAATTGTAGGTGATAGCAGACGGTCTTCACAAATAATCTCTCCACCTGTGTGAAATAAAATAAAAATCACATCACTTAAAATAATGACCACATATTTGTTCTGATATTTTTTTTAAACAATATTTATTTGAAAACTTCCAGGATACATGAACAGTTAACTAAGTTAATGGCTTGATGTTCATTTTAATGTTAATGGTATGCAAATTCTATTATATGAATGCAATCAAACAGAGATGCCATGTAATCTTGTTATGCAATGTTTAACAGACACACTCAGTTTATCAAAAAAGAAATCTTAACGAAATTTGATAAAAGCAGGCTGTAAAATCTATCATGGAAACATTAAAGACAATTGAAATGCTGACATTAATGTTCTCTGTACTGTTCAGCAGTTAAAGGTACACTGACCTGTTTTGCACACTGATTGTCCCCATCTGGTCGTACAATGCAGCAACTAAAACAGATTCACAGTCATTACACCGAGATTGAACATTTATTTCTCAAAGTTCTCAAAGATACATTCCATTTTCAATTCTCTCAAATGAAATATTTCTAGACATCCAAAAAATATCACCTGAGATATCCGTCAAATGGGGATGAGAAATCAGCGATGGAAGGAGTCAGCAAGTCGCGTGTTATCCGACTACCTGGGTGGGCGTACACAAAGAGGTTCCTCCAAAACATTAACAGCGTTGAGGACTGACTTTGTTTCTGGAAATGTTGAAAAAGAAGTCTGCCAGATGATTTGTTGAACAGAGAAAACAGTGACTCACTCGGCTGCCATTTCCATACTGGTTGATGTGATTGAACATCTGTGAGACATCAGACTAATTCACAACCTAGTCTGCTCAGTGTCAATATCAAAGAGAATTCACTACCACCACCAACTCAGCTGTTTGTTATCGATATGAGAGTTCTAGACTAAAATATGCCAGACGTACCCAAGGAAAGTTAAAGGGTACTGCAGGCAGCCGATTTTTTAACATATAGTACCTTTGCAACTTGCCCTGACTAGCACTGTGGGCAACTAACTCCAAATGTTAGTCTGGAGCTAAAGAGAAGCTCACCTGTCCATTGTCGATATCGAAGAGTCGGTGAGCCAGGATGACGACCTCGGCGCACAGCACGGAGATCTGGTCAAAGCAGGGTCTCTGTAGCAGCTGCTCCACCACGGACACGTACTTGGCAGTGTTCCGCGTCATACAGTCCAGGACAGTCCGGACCGGCTCTCTCAGCTCCGTTCTCTGTAACAACGGACATCACAGGGAGTCAGGAGACTATGGGCGAGCGAGTTAGTTTTACGTCTGGTGGAAATCTGTCATCCATGTGACGATTAGTATCCGCGGATAATCAAACCAACAATCTTAGGAGGAAATAGGTTTGACTGAATTCCTAATCGGACGCTGTCATTGTGACGTAATCACCTTGAGTGTTTCCTCGGAGTCTCGGAGCAGCGGCTCCATTCGGATACAGTGGTGTAGACTCTCCTTGAGCAGGAACATGCTGAGGTATGTGGACACAGAGGTCGAGACGGTCAGGTGGCGCAGCCACACGTCCTCCAGCAGCCGACAGTCGAACCACCGCACCACCTCGCCCAGCAACGGCATCACCTGCATAGCAACCAAATGTGTCACGTGTAACTGTGGCGATGACATGGAATCAACTGGTGCAAATTTGTTCATATCATAACTTGTTACATATTCACACTTTTTTATGTATTGTATTGCGTCGCTATGGAAATATTTCACTGTGGCGTCGAGAAAAGTAAGAATATTCCTAGTGTATTCCACTATCTTCACGATTTGAAGGCTTTATTAAATTATATTTTGGACTTCCTCATTACATTTGACCAACAGACAACAGTGGATAGGTAAGAAAATCCTCGCATACAAATATTTCAACTCAATTTCAGGGAGGACATTTATTCAACCTTGACCTTGTACTGACCTGTCTGGCCATGCGACGTAGCTCCCACCGGCTGTCGGCCAGACATTCCGCCGTCTGGTACAGGATGCACGTCCACAGTGCATGACACGACATCACATCCCTGACAAAGTTGTAAAATATAAGTTAGTTCGCCATTCAGCAAGTGGTTAAATGCCACATTCTATCATTTTTGTCTGGAAGAGTTACCTCCCCATGATGTATGTATGGGCTGACTTAGAGTGTGTATTATTGGAGCTACAGAGGGCTGTTCATTTTGGTACCGGCATTCGGCTTGACCCTGTTGACCCGAAAAACATGCTCAATTTGCCCAATATTTCGAATATAAGCTATACCACAGCGGGGCGTGATCCGGCGGCTCCATGTGGATCCATGGGTAAGAAATTGGGCAAATCGAACGCGTTTTTCGGGTCAACAGGGTCAAGCGGCTTTCCAGATCAAGCCAGGCGGTACCAAAATGAATAGCCCTCTATCGCTCCTATAGTACGCACTCGGTCAGCCATGCTGATCACGTAAGAACGTGTACATACCCATGGTCTCCCAGCTGCCTACAGTCCTCCGTTGGTTTTCCCTGATGACACACCATTCCCATTCGCTCATTCTGCAAAGAAAGGTATTGCCAAGGTATGTAGCTCACTCAACACTCACTGATAAATCAATAGGTAGTAACACCACACGATACTTAAACTCCCTATAGAGGAATTTCCATCCTTGAACGCCAACTAGACATTTACTTTCACAAACAATCCTCAAGGGTTCTGTTGTCTTTTATCAACTTTGTTAAAATATTTGCTATTAAGACATTCGTATATATTCTATATAACAAGATTCACCTGTGGCCATAGCTTATCCCGCTCTGTCATTTGTGAAATAACCGACAGACACGGCAGGGCTTCTTTCTTCTGAGTTCGCTCAGCAGTCACTTGAGTATCACCTATTTCTTGCATGTTGCCCAAGTCACTGCAATAACAACACATACATACATCTAACTGAATGTTAGATCGTCACATATGGGAGAAATATTCCTGCAGCGACAAACATCAATCAATCAATAATTAGATAAATATCATTAAAAAACAAGACATGTAGCATAATTTCTACTTTTCAAATGTTAATTTTAATGGAAGTTTTCTTTAAATTTAAAATATAATTGTTCATAATAATAATACTGTTCAATCAATATTAAACATTTTTATTATTATGATTGGATTTAGTCCAAAACTTACAAAAGCCTAGAATAGGTTAAAGGATTGCCTCAATGTGGGTTCATACCTGTGAGCAGTAATCACATCTGTAGACTTTGAGTTCCTCGCTCTGAGGCAGAACATTGTCCGCATGTGATTTTTAATGAGGAAACAGCAGATCACCTCAAACGCAAACATACGACCTTCCTTCCCTTGCCACGACAGGTGCTTTTCTTCTGTAATGATTAACAATATATTGTTCTGATGTATAGGAATTATGAAAATGCCAATTTGCTTTGAATGGTGAACTTTGAAACAGCCATTTTCTACAAATAAACTAGGACTAAATGCTCGAAATATTTACAACAATTTTGCGGTCAAATTATGTAAAGGAAATTCAGTCATGTTTGTTTATTAGAGAGGTCACAATACCTTTGCGTTTAGATTCCGACAATGTTGGAGTCCAGTTCTTGGTCAAAGTCTGCAGCATCTGACAGAAGAAAGGGACGTTCTCACTGGACTTCCGAGCTGTGAGGGACAGACAAACCAGCAGGGCTACAGAATGGTTAACAACTTCACACACTACAAGAATGTCCTATTAACATGCAGTTAGCCATAATAATCTCAATCGTTATTTCAGAGGAAAACAAGCTCGGGGGTCTAGGGGATGCAGGCACCAAGCCACGTACAGGACAAATACATCGACACCTGGACAAATAAATCAGCAGATTTCCTCAGAGGATCACCATGCCTGTATACGACAACTAGGGGAGATTTTACGTATCTCCCTTTTTCCTTAGTCATACTTATCCAGTCATCTCATATTGCTATATCCGCGGTCGCTACGTGGATTCCT
>JAUTBQ010194797.1:0-10109 GCA_032361185.1 Lepetodrilus ovalis | reverse complement strand
AGTTTCGTAATCTTGGGGCCAGGTGGTAGAGCGTAGGACTTGTAGCTAGAAGTCTCAAGTTCTGTGCTGACTATAGTCAAGATATTTTTCAATGTGTTCATGATGGTACACTGTGGTTTGAAATAATACAAGTCCACACAATCTCAAATGATGAACAATTGTACATTCTTAAATGATAATGAACAGAAAACTATGGATTCGTGAAAAATAATCGACAGATTTCCAATGGACAAAAATGGTGGCTGTATTTTTTTATCATTCATAAATCAACATCTAACTAAAACTGGGTCATAAAGTTATGAGCTCCTAAAGTTAGGCCACCATCGTGGGTATAATTTCTCAAAGCTCTCTTATCTACTAAGAGACCATAAGCACACTCATAGCAATCTCTGATACATGGTGTTCATGCACTTAGGAGTGCTATGATCTCATAGTGGATAAGAGATCTTCAAGAAACGATACCCAAGGAGTGGAATAACCATAGCCTTGGCTATATTACATGTAATGATGGTCTTGCTACTCCAATAGAAACCATCACTATGGGTCGGAGTGTGGTGTGAGGTCAATCTGAATAATGCAGTTGTTGTCTTGTGTGAACAGCAAGATTTAACCCTCTCCCTGCTACAGGCAACCCGAGATGCCCTAAAGAGCTGTCTGTGCCTAATCCAGCAGGGAAGTTTAAATCAAATCTCAAAGTTTTTCCAATGCCGACTGAAATAACACTGAATTTGGGGTCCATGACATAAACCCCGTGTTATAGTACCCGCCTTATAAAATATTACAGGGAAATAAGAAAAATAAAAATGGGATCCACGTCTGACCCCGCCTTATATCCGAATCCGCGGTCGATGCACCATAGAAAATATAGAAAATATCTTGGTAGGCTGACCATCTTGGATTTGACCCAAATATTATTTGATTGAATTATTGCTTTACTTCGCAGCAACGAATATTTCACCCATAGGTGATGACGATCCAAATATTAAAATGACCATTTGAAATAACTTCATGGATGAGAAACTATCTATACATTTTGTTTGTGATATAGCAAAATCACTAATGAAAATGTCAAAGTCTATTTATACTGGAAGGATGTAGATGTGGTAACTTAATAGTGCTTGGCGATGTCACATTATCCTTTGACAATTATCTAGGTCAACTTTGTGGTAGTATTTCAGTACCCTTCATTACTTGCCAACTGAACTTTGCCTTGCTCCTTCTATGGACTGTTTTAAACACAACCTAAAGATCCGTTTCGCAAATTCTTCATCGGTCTTCCGCTTTTGCATTCTTTTTTCATTTTATTTGTTTACGTCATGTAAGCACTAGAGTACCTTTATGGCGAGTTTGGCGCTATATTAATGTCACAATTATTATCCAGTTACATGTACTCACACATGTAAGTGCCCCAGCACCATATACAGGAGGTCACTATGAGAGTGTTTATGGCCTCGTACTCATAGTAGATACTAAAACTGACAAGTCGTGATGTTAGTGAAAGATTCTAGAAAGCGACTATAATTACCCCATTACAAAACAAAACTCGTAGTAGATACAAGAGCTTCGAGAACGATACCCTGGGCTCCTTACTGTCGAAGTGTCACAGATGGATGTTGAGGAACTATTTCACTTGTTGAAAGCAATTGCAAAAAAAGCCAGTCATTTCATCATTTTAATATGCTGAATTTTACAATATCACTCCCTATATAAGCAGTCTGACAATAAAGGTTTTACCTCTACATATAAATTATATTTGTACAAAAATGTGGTATATTACAGAATTGTAATCTTATCTACAAAACATTACACTCTTTATTGACATTTCAATGAATAACAACTTCCTTGGCAATCCAATGATGATTCAACGCCATTTGGAAATATTCATGTCTTCAAATCTACCTCCTACTAATCATTGCCGTATAAGAGTTCAGTTGTCAATGCCCCACGGAGACTATGCATGCCTAAGAAAATGCTACATAAACAGAACTATTGCACCTTACAACATGGACATTTGTTTTGTTATTCAAAAAATCCCAGGAACATGTGTAAATGTAAACATGGTAATATGCTGGTCACAGGACAAAGACGACGACAGTGAAGAGAGGCGTCTCCTGCCTGTACATAAACTCAACCTGTAGCAACTCATTGCTGGAACATCATTACACGTCTGTATCTAGCCACCTCAGAGTCCAGTCAATGACTACAGTTGTACAAATTGAATGCCTATTTACACAGGGTACAAGCTGAAGGTTCTATTATGCTGGTAATTTTTACTACTTCAGCCGGTATGTTGCAGGGTAGCATGGGAAACGTGGACATTTCAAGCTGCATATAATAGGTATACAACGGACATACAAACTTGGTAAAAAGGTGCATTACATCACAGACATACAGTAAGGTGTCTGGACGAGATGAGAGTAGTGTGGTTTTGAACGTCTTAGTAGCACTCATGTTTTGTAGGCACTTTATCGTCTTATCGGACGTGGCCTTGGATCTCGACCATTTACAAAAACCTTACCATGTCCACGTCTCCTGCACTACCCTAGACACCTGGTGAACGAGCAACAATCCACAGCATAATCAAATCTTCTTGTACCTCGTAAATATGGTGTAGTGTAGTGTAGCAAAGCAGTTCAAATTTACACAATCTAAATTTACACATTTTATTTTTTATTTTCAATACATCTACACTACACTGCAGTACATCTATATGCACTGCAGTGTGGGATAGTTCCATTGAAGATGATTACCAATTAGAAAAGAAATGGAATGAAATTGTATGAATCATCTCAAACAATGGAATATTGATGCTGTTCAAAGGTAGATCAAAAGACGCAGTACCAACCACATACACTGATTCTACTAGCTAGGAGGTTACCACAACAATTCAACATTCAAAAATCAACATTTCTTCAGAAGAATTATAGAATTTCATTTAAGTCGTCACGAACCTTTCAGGCAAGTTAGTCAACTGATCACATGTAGGAATTTGTTAGGAGAATGTTGATATCAACTGCATGGCTTGTTCATAAGGTTGTACGCTATACAACAAGCTACTTGTTCATCTGGTTTCTGTACTGTTCCACATCACAGTTTGTGCATCAGTGTTTTCCATAAACCCAACAAAACAATTATTACTATATAGAACCCTTCCATAGAAAAGAAAACATCTGATAACTGTCTTGAAAATGTATCCATACTTTGATCATACATGCTTGGTTGGTTGGGTTTACCTCTTCATGTTTTGTGTGTACATGCCTTGCTCATATTAAACCAGGTTTCCACTGGTTTCTTATTTGGAATGGTACATTAATCGACAGCATCGTACAGTTGGGCTCCAATTAAAATTAATAAATGACCACCAACCAGAACAGAAAACAATAATACCCCTACCATGAAGACAAAGAATGGTCACATTTTCCACCAAATACTGTTAATGCAAAATGCAATGTTCTATATGAGAATACTCTGCAGCAATTCAAAGAAATGCATGTAAGATTAACCCTCAATTGATGACAACAACTCGCTACAGGAGATTGATACAAGAGTTGCAGATACTTCAAGCAACCAACATTATGTTGCTGACCTATGTATCATAACATGCATATTGACTTCAACATTTTAACCAACCTGCAGCAGAATTGGGAAGCAATTCGAGATCTAATATAAGTTTATGGGTAGAAGGTATGGAAGGCAAAAGAGGTAATAAATAGCTGAACAATTCATGATATTGAAATTAATAACATATTCATGTCAGCATGAATTTCATGTACAAAATCTTAATATTGGTTTCAAAGTAAATCATATAATCAATATAATTAATCACAATGTTAAATAGAACCTTGAATTAAAGTATCTTGGTTGTCACTGCCGGATCAATGAAACAGTGTCCAAAGAAATTCCTGGCATAAAACAGCGATTGAATTGCCTCCACTTTCAGCTCACACATTGTGCAACAGAGGACTAATATTTTACACTTAATCTCTTGTCAGTAGCGATGGCACATATAATAATACATTTACATATGGTATCTAATATATACAATCAGTGATGTACAAAATTGTAATGACAAAGATCTCTCCAGACACTGGAATACAAGGATGAGATTTTGAGGGGAAGCGATGCATGTCCTTCCTTCATCATTCTGCATGGCAAATAATAACATAATGCACATAGTTGACATTAAATGTACAAATATGATCAAACAAAAAAAATAACAATCATAACAAGTAACAAGTTATTCAACTATGTTTGCCTACTAGTACTATATCAATGTATATTCTATGATCAATTATCCTCACCAATTGTGCCGACATACATACAACAAGTAATTCACATGGTTTTCATTCCACTACATTAAGTAACATACTAGTATCTTAATAAACAAGAATGACAATACCTTGATGTAATAATTGTAATGTATTCCACTCAAATCCGGTCAATAATACACTCCAGACTATCAAGTATGAACCCCACGTAGGCAGGTGATGACTTAATAATTATGGAAATTCTTGGTTTTCAAAACTCGTATTTAGGTATAAATGTACATGTACTTGAAGAACATTAGCAAGAGTAAATAAATCAGGTAACATCAGAGAACCAAGATGATGAAGACTTACAAATGAATACACATTATAACAAATTATCAATAGAGAAAAGTCACCCAATGTCATAAAGCACTACAAAAGATTGCGACTAGATTCCAAACAAGGTGACGTCAGGAAAGAAAACATAGCACTCAAAAGGCACTATAAATGTAGCGGAATGTATCTATTTGCATAACAACTCTTTTTCTAAATTACAGAAAGAATTCCATTCATCATGTAAATGTCCTTCCGAGGCAGCAATAGCTAAGCCGCATCCAAGTCACCAACCACAGCGCTCTTGTAGTCGCCTTTTATTTATAACTAGCTGGAACCTACGAGGGGGTTATGAATGAATGATTAGTGCTTTATGTCGCAGGACTACCTCACTTATATGCAATGATAGCTTCATGAAAAGATACTCGGGACTAAGAAAATAGCATTGATGTTTAATGATATATTTTACGTGTGCTTGACACAGTTGTATGAAACACAAACATTCCATTATCATAGCATTTAACCTCCATTAACTAATGCTGCATTAGCTGTATTGCATAAAATCATTAACTAAAGTAGTTCACAACTTGGACAATTGACCTATAAGTCTCAACTACTTGCTTTCAAACATTGATGTATAACTTCAATTGTAGTTTCATTTTCAAAGCGAATGATTTATTGCTTAATATCGCAGCATCATTTTCGTAAAAGTTACATGATTATACGTTTATATGGCTTTCTGAAAAGTGAACTGGAATGGAGGTTAGGTCGGTGGAGATGGTGGAAATGGAATGCAGTAGCTAGACGCAGTAATGTAACTTCCATTGTCTACCATTTTTTGTGGCATAATTCATCATATTACCGGTAACATGAAATTATAGATGAACATCTTGGTGTAAACCATGTCCTAGCATACCTCCAGCTGGCAGTGCTAGTAATGAATAGTGCTTAACATCACATTAGCTGTTTCTTTGGCAGCTATTAGTGACAATTCTGAATTTTGTTAGGACAATTCAAGTAAGTGCATGTGTTGGTGTTGTGTGCAATGAATACTATTCTGAGTTGCTACAAGCATAGTTCTAGCTCACTGGAATATTATGACTGTTATAACATCTTTGGGTAAAACATGGTGATCAAACCACCAACCGACCACACTCCAGGCTGATGTTTCAACAACTAAGTTCCTACAAACACGTATCTGTACAACCACTCAATACACAGCAAGTAAGTACTATTGATAACGGATAAGGTCACCATAAAGTACAACAAACAGCATTAAAATGTCAACAGATAATGAAGCCAATAGTTAATGGAGCGTTCATACAATCTTTTGCCAGATGTGCCTAAGGCACTACAGAAATGAAAGTAATAAACATTATGTTACAGTTGAATATTCCTTGCTTATTTAATTATGATAATCCTGTTACACACTTCAGAGCACATGTACACAAATCCATATTGTCAAACAGTCATAAAATTTCAACATGTTGACAAAGATCTGGGTATCATTTCTTGAAGCTATCCTATCCATTACTAGACCATAGCGCTCTCGTACGTGCATGAGCGCCATGTATTAGAGATCGCTACGAGAGTGCTTATGGTCTCGTAGTAGATAAGAAAAGAGCTTCGAGAAAGGATACCCTGAACTCTTACTGCAATTGCTTTATATCCACACACAAATCTGTGGGTTTTAAAAATAATTTCTAACTTTTTCTATGTTTTTATGTTTCTTTGGCTGTTCCAAATTTGCCAGAATATTGATGGCTTGATAATAAATGAGTTTTTATCCATTTTCATATGCCAAGCAATTTTTCATAACTATATGAAAATAACTGAATCACTTTTAATAAGTTACTTTCACTTGGTCAGTCAAGAAAATTAAGAAGTGTGGACATCTTTGAATTTACTGTCTGATAAACAGACATCCCATGATTCCATTCTTACAATGTCCATAACTATGCATCAAGTTGTTTGCATGATGCAATTTATCGAGTTCAGTAAACACACTATCATTGAAGACAAGTTAGACCAAAACAAAGATTTCCAAATCATTTGAACAGAAAATATGAAGTGAAATGTCGATGAAACTTGATACCCATTTTTGCACAAATACACAAGTATTAGCTAACAGCGAGTCAGTTTACATACATTGGCTTTCCAGATACAACCTCTCTACAACATTTTGCAGTATGGATATCTGCACTGAACAATTTCAAATAACAATATGGAATCTTCGTTACCTACACTAACAATACTTGCTCAATCACTGACTGGGATAAGCTTTTATTGCAAAAACCTACACCTGAGTCTGAAGGATTTTACTGCACAGAAAAGAAAAAAAATAGTTCCCCCACACTCAATCTGGTTAAATACCCTCAGGTAAGATATGGATGGACCAGCGTTGACGATGTTCCTAGTACAGGTTGGTGTCGCTGGCTTCCTCCGAGACGGGTCAACTGTGTCACTGAGAGTGCAGTATGGTGCAACTGTGTCACTGAGAGAGAGCTTTCCCACTAAAACTGTCCTTCCAACAAGTCTCCTAAGATTGTAGCTACCTTGTCCTTAGTGGATCTAATGGTCAGACGATACATCTAGAGAACAAAAGAACAGGCGGATACATGTTGTGCATTATCAAACAAACATTGAAAATGAAAAAGAAATTTACGATCATTTTACTAAGCTCAGTTCGGACGAGATATTGATATTTTGTACCGTCTGTAGAGTGGCACTACAGTTATCATTCTTGGTCTGTCAGTACCAGCCAGTGCGGGTTTACTGCAATATTCAGCGCTACGGATGTTGCGCGTTTCCTCCTGCCCTAAACTGACAAGTTGTGATGTTAGTGAAAGAATCTAGAAAGTGACTATAAACCCCATTGCCAAAAAAATCAATTAAATTATTTTTAAAGCTGAGAATTGATTGAATTATTGCTTTACATCACAGCAGGAATATCTCACCCATAGGTGACGACACTAAGCTTAGAAACTATGTTTCTAGCCCAATGCAAATTCATTTATTCCAAATGAATGCTGTTATTAACATTGTGAAAATGGACTGTGTTTAGACTTACCTCTACTTGTTTATTTGGTTCTAGTCGGATGAGACACCCAGTCTGTAGATTCCGCGTGTGTAGGATTCCAGCCGACACAAAGTTGTCAGGGTTAGGGTCGATACCTTCTAAAATACTAGATCCAAAGCCCAAAAGCTGAAAATTAACCAACAATATTTACAAAATCATATTTTCATTATTTACAATAACTTGCTGGCTACAGAAACATGTTTCCGTGTTAATAATATATAAAATACATCAATTCTACCAAATAGTTTCTTTCTTCCACTAGTACATATTGTAGCAATGCCAATTGTTTGGGACAGAGCCTAGATATTGACAAGTTCTTTGATTTTGTATGGCTCTCTCCTCTGATGGACTAGTAAACAAACTTCTGTTAAACGGTTACCTTTGCCTTTGTTTGTTCAGTATCTATAGGGCACTGTGCCTTGAAGATCTTCTGACACTCCTGTTGAGGCCTGGGGGGAAAAAGCACAAATCTTTCAAGCTAAATTCATCATACAATTTTAATAAAGTTTTGCTGTTCTTATTGTGATATAGCTTATATTCCCAATATTGTATAAATAGAGCGTGTTTGTCAGGGTTACCAGGGTCAACCAGCTGTCAGTTCACCTCAGCCGCTGGCAAAATAGAACAGCCCCTTTTACTGATCATAGAAACTATGATACCGTGTTCTTTTCATCTAAAAAAAAGTATTAGTATTAGGATTGGTGTGTGACAGAACTGAGTACATTTATCTGCTATACTTACTGGCTCAGGGCTTTCCATCTGGTGAAGAATGACTCCGAGTTCATTTCAGCTGCTTCAATGAACTTGTTGAGAAACACTGGCAGTTGTAGGCTTACCCGTTGTGATGCCCCGCTGTAGCTACAAACATTGGAATAGACCAATTAATATCTTGCACATTTGGTCACAGAATGCTTCAAGTACTGTAAATACTCTAATAAATCGAACGCCTAAATTAAGTGTCAAAAAAATATGAACATGACAATTTGTTTCCAAATCTTAATTTTCTAAATATTTGAACAGACATTTAAAAAAATAATCAATTTTCTTAAATACTTTATATATTACCATTTTAATTACAACAATATTTTATACTTTAATATGGTTGTAACTAATTATATGAACACAGATCATTTAATTTTTTTATCTTTTTCTAATAATTCGAACAGCAACATTAATTATTTTATCCTGTTCGAATTATTAGAGTAATTATGGTATGTTCTATTATATAAATTATCATTCATAAACAATTCTATCTCCAAATGTAGATCTGTGTGGCAACAATGGCAGAGGAAATGTTCAAATCCTTGAATAATTTCCTTACATGATGTTATCATTTTCAGTTCCATCTTCTAGGCAGGTACGTTTATTAAAACTGAGAATACTGCATTTCAACATCAAATGACTGGCAATATACTAATAAAAATAAAAATAATAATAGTGCATTTATAATGCGCTGGACTCCATGCAGACAAAGACAGTCAGTCAATCAATACTTACAAAAATGATATTTCTAAAACAGGAGATTGTGTGAACTCTTCCAGACACTCGATGTTGAACATCTGCTGTACCTGAGCCCCGCCGTCTATCGTGGGCTCCACTGGCTTCGGTTGTATCTGAAGAGGTGGCCTCATTAAGGATGCATAATGAACAGATACCACGCAGATGTACCATGTGACGACAGTCAGTGATTATGGAGTTTAACGTCGCTGCGGGAATCTTTCATCCATTTGTGACGAATGTGACCACAGGACTTGCTAAAAGTGTATGGACAGTCTTGTTGGACGTGGGTGAGCAAAGAATTACAGGGAAATATATAACTTAGCAGGCTATAATAACTTGGCATAGGGCAAAACAATCAATACAACATGATGACTGGTAGGACAACTGGACGTAGAAAAGGACAGTCTGCCAGGACTAATGACAAGGATAGTCTGTCAGGACTAATGACAAGGACACTGTCAGAACTAATGACAAGGACAGTCAGTCAGGACTAATGACAAGGACACTGCCAGGACAAATGGCAAGGACAGTCAGTCAGGACTAATGACAAGGACACTGCCAGGACTAATGACAAGGACAGTCTGCCAGGACAAATGACAAGGACACTGCCAGGACAAATGACAAGGATATCTGATGCTAGAGCTCCTGGTGCAGTGGCGTTGGCCGTGAAGTTTGTAAACTGGAATGATGTTTTATTTCCATAGAAGACACCAATTCTTGCTAGATTTTGCCGATATTCTGACTTGATACCAATCTGTAGCAAGTCGTTTTCAAACAACACTCCATTGTGTTTCATGATAAACCTGGGGGAAAAAAAGGAGTCTATTAGTTTGTTATTCATTGCATATTGGTAGCAATCGTTAAAAAGAAATCGCATATACAGTGCCCCCTCGATATAAGGCTGTTCGATACAGAGCGGATTCGGATATAAGGCTGGGTCAGATGTGGAC
>JAUTBQ010194796.1:0-22799 GCA_032361185.1 Lepetodrilus ovalis | reverse complement strand
AGTGCATTAACAATGGTAAAACCTGAACTTGCACAGGAAATGACAATTAAACTTTCAAGCTTCCTAAGAAAAACTTTGTCAAAAAATAACAATCAATTTATTACGTTAGAAGAAGAAATTGCTAATGCTAAACTATATTTAGATATTGAAAAAATAAGATTCGAAGATAGGCTTTGTTATTCTGAAACCATTGCAAATAATTGTAATAAAATCCAAGTTCCCAGTATGATTTTACAACCACTTTTTGAAAACTCAATAAAGCATGGATTGCACGAAAGTACGGAACTCATAAATATAAATTTAAGTTGTAGAAAAAATAATGATTATTTTGAAATTGTTGTAGAAAATAATTTTGATGAAAACAGTACATCAAAAAAAGGTGAGGGAATAGGTCTTAGTAATATCAAAAATAGATTAGAGAAAATATACAAACAAAAAAATTTATTGAAGACAATTAGTAAGAATGGGATATTTAAAGCAATTATTTTTATTCCACTGGAAAACAAATAAGTTATTATGGATTTTAGCAAATGAAATACAAAGCAATAATAATAGATGATGAGAAGCTTGCACGAGAGATTGTTAAAAAATTTCTTGAGGAAAATGAAAAGATAGAAATATTGCAAGAATGTTCAAACGGATTTGAGGGAGTTAAAGCAATTAACGAACTTAAACCGGATTTAATTTTCCTTGATATACAAATGCCAAAAATTAATGGTTTTGAAATGCTGGAATTATTAGAACACAAACCTACTATTATCTTTTCAACAGCTTATGACGAGTATGCTCTTAAAGCATTTGAGGTTGACGCAACCGATTATTTGTTAAAACCATATTCAAAAGAAAGATTTAATAATGCAGTTGAAAAAGTTATTGACAAACTTAGTAAGGCTAGTAGTAACAACACAAATTACAATTCACTAATTGCCAATATTACTGAACAAAAAGTTTTTTTAGATAGAATTGTTGTTAAAACAAATAACAAAATAGTAATTATTCCAATAGATAAAATCAATTACATACATGCCCAAGATGATTATGTAATGATACACTCCGAACTTGGCAAACACTTAAAACAGCAGACAATGAAATTTTATGAACAGCACCTTGATGATACTGAGTTCTACAGGGTTCATCGTTCCTATATAGTTAGACTCAGCTCCGTTAAACAAATAGAATTATTTGAAAAAGATTCATACAAAATCACTTTACAAGATGGGATAAAAATTCCGCTAAGTAGAAGTGGTTATGGAAAAATAAAGGAAATTTTGAAGTAGTATTTGTGTTCTTGGTTTGTAGTTTTATTGAATTTAATTTTTTTTACTATTCACTCACTTTCAACTCATATTTTTTCTTATTCGGTAATAAAGAAATTTTAACGGGATTCTTTTCAAACTCATACTCCCTAATAATAACAATGTCCTGAAAAAGTTTTAATTTTCTACGTAGCCAATTTTTTGGCAAATTAAATAATAAAGTTAACGGAATATTAAATTTTTCATCATTCAATTCATCATCAATTATTATTGTTATTCTTTCATTTATAATATCATCATTGCCAATATGTTGAATATTAACACTAGCTGCATTTCTTTCATAAACATACAAGGTAACATTATCATTATGTGTAATCCAAAAATCTCTTTTTTTTATTTCCAGTAAATCATTCTTAAAATCTTTTAAATGATAAAATCCGTAACTTTCTTCTTGACCTATTGCATGATATGTTAAAATTAACCAAGCTTTTTTTTCTAGAGTTTTATCTAAATGCGGAATCAATTGTTTAGTGTTGTTTATACAAAGTGTACAAGAAATATAATTATAAGCTTGCATAACCACCGAAGGAAGTTCATACCAATTTTTCGGTTCGGTTTTATCATTTGGCATAATGTATGGATTAAAAACATCTAACTTTTCAAACCTTCTACTACTTAAAAAGCCAGCTCGTTTTAATGCTCTTTGCGTTCTTAGCAAATGTCCAAATCCACCCGGATAAGCATACGACACTGGTTTCAGTCCAAAATCATTCATTGTATCATAACATTTTTTGAATGATTTATAAGAATCTTCTTCCGAGAGTAAATCGTGATTTACATGCATATCACCATGTCCGAAATATCCAAATCCCATTGGTAAAAAATTACCAAAGAAATAATTAAGCCTTACGGAATCCGATCTATAACGTTCTGTAACAAATTCGTAATCCATTGTAAGATTATATTCTTTAACTACTTTTTGTACAATTTGTTCAGATGGTGCAGCAACACTTCCGGCATCATTGTTTATACATAGCGCTGCCGTGTGGTTATTATACCATTTTGCAATAGCTACATCTATCTTTGCAGATTGATCTTTTTGTGAAATTTCCGTAAGACTAATATCTTTCAGCTCGCAAGAAGTAAATAGAAAAAATATAATTGTAACAAATAATATTTCACCTAATACTTTCATCATTAGGTTTTACTTTATCTTCATTTAAGTTTTGCAATTCTTTGCTTTTATAGTGTAAATTTTCATTTATTGTTTCTTTCTTAAAATTTGAGTTTAATACGGAAGGAATGATTTCTACTTTTATTAGTATTACAACTTCTTTATGTTGTGTAATTTTAGAATCGTATCCGGTTAAATATCTTAAACCCAAAACCCACCAAGGTAAATCTTTAAGTACAGGTATTCCTTCCCTATTTTTTAGGTTCTCTTCCAAAAGAAGACTTCCAATCATTGTTTCTTCATTGTTTCTTAAAATCACCTCTGTATTAGTTAATGTTTTTTTTATTTCTGTATTTAGTTCAGTTGAATAAGGAATGCTTCTTTCAACATGAATTTTTAATAACGCAAAATCGGAAGTATCTTTAGTAATGATGGTTGGCTCTACACTTATAATTGTTCCGGTTGGGAAAAAAGCATCGGTAACATTTCCTGCAAAATCTAATTGCTTAATAGATATATCGGAACCGACTTGCATATTTCCTTTTTGTCCATCTCTAACGGTAACAGACATTTTAGAAATAATTTTCCCAAGATTTTGGGATTCGAAAAACTTAAACATAGCCAATGTATAACCGGAAAACTTATAAACATCACCGGCAACATTAATTGCTAAATTATTTTTACCACTGCCTTTTGAATTAAATCCTCCACTACCTTGGAAGCCACTTTTGGATAAATGAAAACTCCAATCAACACCACGTTCTTTCATTTCATCTAAATTAGCTTCAAAAAGTATAGCTGAAATTCTTATTTGTTTACATTCCAATAATTCATCAATATTATTAGGACTCTGTTCATTACTGTTTTTTTGTTTTGAAATATAGATTTCATTTGCGTTTTCTACAATATCCAACCTATTATATCTACAAACTTCTTGTAAGGCCTTTGAATAAAGGACTTCCTTAAGGTTTATATTTATCGGAAAACGACAATCGGTTTTAATTACAATGTTTTTCCTATCATATTTTTGATAAAGAAAATCAACATAATCAACAAAATCGCAGAAAGATGTTTGTTTAGAATAATTAAGAAATTTACTTTGTGAAGTGTCGGTTAAAGTTTCTGTTTTTGTTTGTGCGGGCAAAGATAAAAAGAATAGAGACAAAAGAACTATTTGGATTTTGATAAGATTCATAATTCACCTAAAAGAAAATGAATGAAGTATGCAATAATTTATTAAATAAAAATTACAATTTTTTGTTATGGAAACCAATCCATTTAAGTTTGCTAAAGAAGCAAGCACTATTTATATTTAGTACACAAAATTGAAAAGAGAAAACAATGCAATTAGATAATGACATACATTCCACCCAAGAAGTAAATAACTTAGTTTCAAAAGCTAAAACCGCACAACTTGAATACAAACATTTTAGCCAAACGCAAGTAGATAAGATTGTAAAAGCAATGGCAGATGCCGGTTATGAAGCTAGTGAACGTCTTGCTAAAATGGCACATCAAGAAACTGGCTTTGGTAAGTGGGAAGATAAGGTAATAAAAAATCAATTTGGTTCACGTACTGTTTATGAATCGATTAAAGATCTTAAAACGGTTGGAGTAATTGATGTAAAAGAGGGTGGAAAAATTATTAATATTGCAGAACCAATGGGTGTTGTAGCAGGATTAGTTCCTTCAACAAATCCTACATCCACAGCAATGTTCAAAGCAATAATCTCACTTAAAACCAGAAATGCAATTGTTATTAGTCCGCACCCAAAAGCAGTTAGGTGTACAAAAGAAGCATTAGAGGTTGTTAATAAAGCCGCAGAAATAGCCGGAGCACCAAAAGGATTAATACAGTGTATGTCAGCACCAACACTAGATAGTACTGAAGCATTAATGAAGCATAAAGATATTGCAGTAATACTTGCAACCGGAAGTACACCAATGGTTAAAGCTGCATATAGTGCCGGCACTCCGGCCTATGGAGTTGGGTCAGGTAATGTACCGGCTTTTATTGAGCGAAGCGCTAATTATGAAAAAGCGGTATTAGATATTTTAGGTGGAACAACTTTCGACAATGGTACACTTTGCTCATCGGAACAATCTATGATTGTTGATAGACCACTTGTTGAAAAAGTTAAAAAATTTGCTTCTGCTAACGGCGGTTATTTTGTTTGTGAAAATGAAAAAACAAAGTTAGAAAAAGCTGTTTTGAAAGATGGTAGAATAAATCCGGAAATAGTTGGTAAATCTGCAACCTATATTGCAAAGTATGCCGGTTTTGTTGTTCCTGAAAATACAACTGTTCTTCTAGCAGAATGTACAAGAGTCGGAAAAATTGAACCTCTCTCCGTTGAAAAACTTTCTCCTATTTTAGCATTCTACCAAGTTGATGGGTGGTTGGAGGGTTGCCATAGATGTATTGAGTTACTTAATTTTGGCGGAGTTGGACATACAATGTCAATACACAGTAGTAACCAAGAAATAATTATGAAATTTGCAATGGAAAAGCCTGCATTTAGAATTATTGCTAACTCTCCTTCATCACTTGGTGCTGTTGGTTATACAACTGCTCTTGCACCATCACTCACTTTAGGAGTTGGAACTTGGGGTGGTTCAATAATTTCTGAAAATGTAACAGCTAAGCATTTGATGAATATTAAAACATTAGCATTTGAAGTTACCCCAATAAACAAAGGAGCTTCTGTAAATAGTTTAGGTAACGCTCAGGTTGGATCTTCATTTAGTGGAGAAGGTAGTTTTATTAAAGAGATTGAAGATAGGCTACGAGCCAGAGCAGGTAATCCGGTTGTAGATACAAAGAAAACTTATGTGAATAATTCTAATAATACATCTGTTGGAAGTAACAGAAAGTTAGGTAGTGGAATTACTGAAGCAGAAATTGAAAGAATTATTAAAGAGTTCAATTCATAATTGAAAATATTCAACATAGATATTGAAATAAAATCAGTATGACAATTTATCAGTTTTGGAAATAGACTCATTCATATCTTTCAAGCTTAAAGTTTTCTCCAAGATATAATTTCCGAACTTCATCATCATTGGCTAATGCTTGGGCTTTCCCATCTTTAAACATTTCTCCTTCAATAAGAATGTATGCCCTATCAACAATACTAAGTGTTTCATGTACATTGTGATCGGTAATTAAAATTCCTATTCCTTTATTTTTTAAGTTTGCAACAATCTTCATAATATCTTCAACTGCAATCGGGTCAACGCCGGCAAAAGGTTCATCCAGTAAAATGAATTTCGGATCGGTAGCTAATGCTCTAGCAATTTCTGTTCTGCGTCTTTCACCACCGCTTAATTGAAAACCTTTACTTTTTCTGATATGTGTTATGTTAAGTTCTTCTAATAATTTTTCTTGTTTTTCTTTTCGTTCACTTTTATTCAAGTCTAACATTTCCAAAACTGCCATAATATTATCTTCCACACTCATTCTTCTAAACACAGAAGCTTCTTGAGGTAAATAACCAATTCCCATTTTTGCTCTTTTATACATTGGCTCGGAAGTTATTTCTTTATCATCTAAAAAAACTTTACCGGCATTTGGTTTTATCATTCCTACAATCATATAAAATGTTGTTGTTTTTCCGGCTCCATTAGGTCCAAGCAAACCAACAACTTCACCTTGTTGTACGTTGATAGAAATTTTATTTACAACTGTTCGTTTTTTGTAAATCTTTACAAGCTCTTCACTTCTTAGTATTAGTTTTTTTTCCATAGAATAATTAAAGTTATTTTATCAAAAGTATTTACCACAGTCTAATTTATACTTTTTTTAGACTTATATTTTTGTCTCAACTTATTTTTATCAGGTTTGTTATCATAAAGTATGAATGATGGTAAAGTAAAGCCTTTCTCGTTTCCTTCAACAATACTTTCTGGATGATATTCGCTCATAGGTTCACCATACATTTTAACATCACTTACTTTATTGTTTGCAAATATAATTTTAATTTCTTTAGCGCTGGATTTTAGTAAGCCATTTGGCTGATTTTCTTCATACATATAATAAATACTTAGTACATTTCCCCTTACGTCAGTTTGGGAAAGTTTTCCATCTTTAAAACTTAATTTAATAGAATCGCCTGACATTTGGTTATATCTAGAACTATAGGTACTATCCTCAGAAATTAAAATTGCCTCGTTAAAGATATTTACACTTTTAATAATACTACTATCCAATTTTAAATAAATAGAATCACCAACTATTTGAGAGTTTTCATACCACAATATTGGCGATGGTTTTTCATTTTGTTTTAGAATAGTTATTAATTCTTCAGCCTGATTGTAAATTGTATAATCATTATTCGATAAAAAATTTCCTCTAATTATTTTTACCGAGTCTTTTGCAATTAGCTCTTTACTGCTATCACTATTTACTTCCATAATTTTTGATTGTATAAACAAAGTATCGAATTTATTATTTTTTAATTTCTCAACTTGTCTTAACAATGGATTTCCAGTAACCATTAACATTTTATTTCTTTTATCATCAACTAGTTCACTACCAAATATTACCAAATCTTTTTCTTTACTTAATATTTTAACATTACCAAATCCATTTGTAAATTTTGTTTTTCTAAAATGAATTAAACTATCGGCTTTAACAATGGAGGCTGAATCCGAAACATTCACATTGCCCAAAGCAATTATTTTTTCATTTACTTCATTATAAAAAAGAGAATCGGAAGTAAGTTTTGTACTTGTATCGTTAAACTTTACATCACCATAAAATCTAGCTATTTTTATTGACACGTTATACATGCCTTTATTTGCAATTAGATTCAGACCTCGTTTGGTAAGATAAACTGTTGTATCTGCAAAAGTTTCTTCCGAGTTGCTAAAGTAACGTCCTTGTTCGGTTTTTATAGTTACACTATCCTGTACAATAACCACATTGCCAATTAGTTTTGCTTCGCCCCTTGCAAGATACTGTATTGCTTTGTTACAAGTAATTTTCACATTGTCTTTAGTGATTAGCACATTACCAATAACTTCTCTAATGCTTTCTCCATTTACGACTTTGCCTTTTAAGCTATCGCCTATTATGGTTAAACGTTTTTTTGTTGTTTGCCCACTAATAGTTAATAGTGTAATCAACAGAATAAAAAATATTTTGGGAGCAAGCTTTAACATATATTTTTAGTGATTTTTGATTGAGTTGTCATTTCGAAATGACCCCGAAAGCTTTCGGGAGATTGAGAAATCTCAAGACTATGTTTGAGTTAAGAGACTTCTCACAAAAAACGTGTTCGAAATGGCAAATTAGTAAATACATATTTCCGAGAGTTATTTTTTCAAATCATTCTTCTAAAGAAGTAACATATGTAATATTAAAAATTGTATAATTCTGTAAATTTTGATCCGATTCAAAACCATAACCTTCAATAATTTCTTTATCGCTTTTTATCTTTACAAATTTATCGGTAATTATTTTTTGCGTTTTGTTAACCCATGTTAATTCTTCTGTTGTTAATGTAATTCCACTATCACTAACAGCAACTACATCGCCAATTGCATACATATCTTGAGTTCTATCATCTATTCTACCAATACGTGAAGTTAACGTTGTGGATTGTTTTTCATTTTCATCAAAGAAATTTATTTTTACAACCTCCAAATATTTTTCACTTTTATTTGAAAGTACTTTTATAACATCAGCATATAAAATTGCTTTTAGTTTTCCTTCTTCAGTAAAAGTAATTTTAGCATTTCTACTTTCTTGATCAGGTAATTCTTCACTACTTACAGAGTTGTCAATTCTGGGCTTTAATTTTGTTTCTGTACAAGATAACAAATAAACAATAGCATAAAGAAAAATTACTAATTGCAGATTTTTTTTATATTTCATCTTCTTTGTAAACCAAGTTTTACTAAGTCATGTAAGTGTACAAGTCCAATAGGAGTATCATCTTTATCGGTTGCAATAAGAGAAGTAATGTTAAAGTTTTCCATTTGTTGCAGCGCAAAAGAGGCTAATAAATCCGCATCAATTGTTTTAGGATTTTCACTCATTATATTTTTTGCTTTTAATTTTTTTATATCTAGACTTTTTTCCAACTGTCTTCGTAAGTCTCCATCAGTTACAATTCCAACTAATCTATTATTTTTATCAACCACACAGGTTGCACCAAGTCTTTTTTCAGTCATTTCTAAAATTGTATCTTTTATTGGGGCATCTTTATTTATCACCGGAAGTTCATCACCCCTATACATTATTTCAGATATTTTAAGTGAGAGTCTTTTCCCAAGACTTCCACCAGGATGTAACATTGCAAAATCACTTGCAGTAAATCCCCGCAACTCAAGTATAGTAATAGCAAGAGCGTCTCCAAGTACTAAAGAAACTGTTGTAGAAGAAGTTGGAGCAAGATCATGCGGACACGCTTCTGTCTTAACACTAGCATCTAAAACTATATCACATTGTTTTGCAACTGTTGAATTTGTAATTCCCAACACGCCAATTATTTTTACTTCCATTCTTTTAAACATTGTTAAAAGATTTGTAAGTTCTTCAGTAGCTCCACTTTTTGAAATAATAATTGCAATATCACCTTTACGAACCATCCCCAAATCGCCATGCAATGCTTCGGTTGGATGCATATAAATTGCTGCGGTTCCTGTTGAATTAAATGTTGCAACAATCTTTCTTGCAATAATTCCAGACTTACCAATACCGGCAACTATTACTCTTCCTAAAGAATTGTAAATAAGTTTTACAGCTTCAACAAACGAATTATCAATTCGATGTTGCAATTCTTGAACTGCTTCCAGCTCTGTATTTATAACTTCTTTCCCTTTTTCAAGTATGTTAGATTCTACCAAAATTTTTCCTATACTTAATTATTTCAATAACCCTTAACAACCCTATCAATACTTTGAACTTTAAGTAATAACTTTTCAAGTTCATCAATATGCAATTGACTTCCGGCATCACTTAAAGCTTCTTTGGGATTTGGATGTACCTCAAGAAAAAGAGCATCAATTCCAATTGCTGTAGCTGCTTTGGCAAGCGGCTCAATAAATTTTGGTTCTCCTCCGGTTATATTGGAATTGCTTGGCATTTGCACTGAATGAGTTGCATCCATAACAACCGGATACCCCAACTCTCTCATTGTTACAAGTGAACGCATATCTACAACCAAATTATGATAACCAAAGGTTGTTCCTCTTTCTGTCAATAATATTTTAGTATTCTTAGTGCTTTCTACTTTTTGAATAGTATGTTTCATATCTTCGGGAGCTAGGAATTGACCTTTTTTTATATTAACAATTTTTCTACTTTCTCCTGCTGCAATCAGCAACTCTGTTTGACGACAAAGGAATGCCGGAATTTGAATAATATCAACCATAGACGAAACTAACTTAATATCTTCTACTGTATGCACATCAGTTACTATAGGAACTTTAAACTGTGTTTTAACTTTTTCAAGTATTAATAAAGCAACATCAACATCTAATCCGGTAAAAGAAGAAAGGCTGGTTCTGTTAGCTTTTTTAAAACTGGACTTAAATACAAAAGGAATACTTAGTTTATTTGTAATTTCAATAATTCTTTCAGTAGTTTGTAGAATCATTTTTTCGTTTTCTATAACACATGGCCCTGCAATTAAAACAAACGGGAAATTATTACCAAAGGTAATATTATTAAGCTTTATCATAGTTTTTTTAGTAAATATTGTTGGTCAAATCATTCATCAAAAAGATTATTTTGTGTGTTACTAGGTATTCTGCTTCTATTAAACCTTGCATAAGCTAAGTCCGTAGCTTCTCTTCCGCGTGGAGTTCTATTAATAAACCCCTGCTGAATTAAAAATGGCTCATAAACCTCTTCCAAAGTTCCGGCATCTTCATTAACTGAGATTGCTAATGTGTTTAACCCAACTGGTCCACCTTTAAATTTTTCAATTATTGAGAGAATTATTGATTTATCCATTTCATCTAAACCAAAATCATCTACCTCTAAAGCCGTTAAAGCTTTTTTTGCAATCTGTAAATTTATTTTATTCGAGTTATCAAAATCTGCAAAATCTCTTGTACGTCTTAAAAGTCTGTTTGCAATACGTGGCGTACCTCTTGAGCGTTTTGCTATTTCATCAGCAGCATCAGTATCAATAGAAATGTTTAATATTTTTGCAGATCGTTTTATAATCCCACCCAACAAATCACTTTCATAATAACTTAATCTTGATTTTATGCCAAATCGATCTCTTAAAGGAGCAGTTAATAATCCTGCTCTTGTTGTTGCCCCAACCAATGTATATTTAGGTAATTGAATTTGTACGGTTCTTGCACTTGGTCCACTATCAATCATAATATCAATTTTATAATCTTCCATAGCCGAATAAAGATATTCTTCAACAACAGAACTTAGTCTGTGAATTTCGTCAATAAACAAAACAGAGTTTTCTTCTAGGTTGGTTAGAAGTCCTGCTAAATCTCCGGGTTTTTCTAATACAGGTCCCGAAGTTGTTTTTAGTTTAGAACCCATTTCATTTGCAATAATATTTGCAAGAGTTGTTTTCCCTAATCCGGGCGGACCGGTAAGTAAAACATGGTCTAAACTTTCTTCTCTTTTAAGAGCAGCCCCAATAAAAACTTTTAGGTTATCAGTTATTTTTTTTTGCCCGTCAAAATCAGAAAAGGTTTTTGGTCTTATCGATTGCTCAAAACTTTTTTCTTCTAAATTTATTTCCGATGATGTATTTTCAGATTCTCTCATAAAATATTTATTTAATTAAATTTTTAATAAAGCCATTTTTTGTTTACCTATTACGTACAACTTATCACTCAAAATGACCATCAGACTCATAAGAGAGAGCATGATAAAAGCAGCCAACAATGTATTGTTCAAACTAAAAGTTTTTCCAAAGTAATAATTTAACCCAGGGAAAAAGGCACAACCATACAGCATTATTAAGTGAATAACATAAATACTTAAAGTTTTTCTTCCAATATCTTTAATAATTTTGGGCATATAATTAATTTTTCTAACGGCGAAAGCCATTACTCCGTTTAGCAAAACAACATAACCAATACGTAAAGCTACAATGGAGAAAGTTCCCAGCCAAACACTAGGTTCTTCAAATGGAAGATTATTAATAAATGAAATAAATAGTGATATAAAAATTAAACCACTACCAATAAAACCAAGATGTAAACCAAATCTCTTTTTTAAGTAAGTTTTTTCTTTAACTGACAAATAGTAACCCAAAATGGCTCCGCTTAAAACATAAATTAACCAAGGGAACAATGGGAAGTGAGAACCTGTATTTTTATAGAGATAAGCTGCAAAGAATTCATACAAATAATTAGACCAATTAGTTGTAGTAACTATTGGTGAAAATAAAAATATGATTAAAATAAGCTTGAATAATAACAATGGGAATTTGATTCTTATTTTGTTGGAAACATAGTATGCAAGAACTATTGAAAACAATCCGAAACCAATCAGATGCAAAGCATCTACAGCAAAAAAAGTACTCCATGAAGCATCACTTACAAATTCAAAATTAAAAATTCTTTTAGTCGGATACCTTAACAAATAGCCAATTATAATCAATAATGATGCTCGCTTTATTCCTTTTTTAATTCTTGGGTTATTTTGAAAACTGAATTTATCAACTTTAAGTAAATAAGTAAAAATTACTCCGGCAGTAAACATAAAAATGGGTGCAGTAAATCCACGCAAAGTGTACCAAACCGAATAGACAACAGAATCTACCGTACGATACTCATTGGATAAAAATGTATCTATCGTATGACCTTGCACCATCATAAAAACAGCGAAGGCTCTCATTAAATCTAAATAAATTACTCTTGTTGAATTGTTTGACATTTGATTAAGTTAAATTTTCAATTGAAAATAAAGATAACCAAATTTAGAAGATTATAAAAACAAAGGAGAGTATGATAAATACTTTCTTAATGGTTAATTCATATTTATAAAAATAGTTGATTAGTTTACAGAAACCTCTGATAAATTACGAGACCGTAAAATATTTTGTTTGTTAAACCAGTTTTACAACATAGCATACTATAAACTATCCATCCACCAAAGAACCTTCGTTATTAACATAACTGGATTCAGCCATATATTCATCAACTATAAATTGCTGAGCAAGGTTTTGTAAGTTTTCAGATAACCTGCTTAAATCAACAGTTGCTAAAGCAATTTGCTCTGTACTATTTGCCGATTCTAAAGAGACATTATTTATTGTTATCATGTTAGTTTTTATTTGTTCAATTGTTGCAGCTTCTTCTTGACTAGCCATTGAAACATTATCAATTTCTTCAATTAGCTCATTGTTTTTATTTTTTATTTCATTTAGAGCAACCGCTGTTTTCCCTACCAAATCTATTCCCGAAAGAACTTCTTCATGTCCCATATTAATTGATTTAATTGCCTCTGTTGTTCCACCTTGTATTTTTTCTATCATCACAGAAATCTCATTAGTTGCTGTAATAGTTCTTTCAGCTAACTTTCTTACTTCATCAGCAACAACAGCAAATCCGCGCCCATGTTCTCCGGCTCTTGCTGCTTCAATGGCAGCATTTAATGCAAGTAAATTTGTTTGTTCTGCAATCTGATCTATAACATCAGTTACCCTTCCAATTTTTTCTGTATCTTCGCCCAAATCTTCAATAACCTTTACACTATTAAAAACTATTTCAGAAATATTATTTATCCCATTCTCTGTAGCTGAAACAGCCATTTCTCCTTCCATTGCCTTTTCACCCGCTTCTTTTGCAAGATCCACAACTAAAGAAATACTGTTAGAAATACTTATATTATTTTCTGCCATTTCTTCAACTGATTGTGTAACCTCGTTTGTTTGTGTGCTTTGCTCTTCTGCACTTGCAGCCATAATTTCCGTATTAGATGAAATTTCTATACTTGCACTTGCAGTTGCTGCAATAGCATCCGATAATTGAATTATTATTTCTCTAAATCGTTCAACAGTAAAATTCAGACCATCAAACAATCTACCGATATCACCATCTTTTTTTGTAGTTACATTTACGGTTAAGTCACCGCCAGAAAACTTTTCCATTGCAAATAAAATCTCTTCCGTACTATCCTCTAAATATTGTATTTGTTTATTAATTTTTTCTGCAAAAATTTTATAGTTACCGGCTATAACACCAATCTCATCATTACTATTTATTTCTACAATTTTATAACTCCTATCAACCAAGTTTTTTTGAGCTGATGCAGTAACTTTTTCTAATGGCTTAAATATTTTAATTTTCATAAAATACATTATTACCATTGCTATTATTAATGAGATAAAAAGTGTTACCAAGATATTAATCATAAGTGTATTTCTAGCACTAATAATTTCTTTAGTTATATTATCAAATATAATAATACTACCAACTGAATTTTTTGCATAATCTAATAATGGAATATTTTTGGACGAATAAATTGAATCTCCTATTTCTATTCGTTCAATTTGATTTGTAAGTTTAATTGTTTTTATAACATCTACTAAAGAATTATTTGAGCATTTGTAAAAGATCATCTCACCATTTATGATATCTTCCCTTGTAGAGTTAAATCTATGTGCTTTTTCAAAAATCACTTTATTAATTCCTAGAGCATAATCTACATTTAACGTTGATTTCACACTTTCCAAAATATTATTTATACTCAAACCTAATTCAACCGTACCAACATGCTGTCCTTGGTAGTTGACCGGATATACCACACGCAAACCGGGGCCACCTCTTCCAACTTCCAAACCGGAGACAATAGACTTTGTTTTATTTGCTTCTACAACAGTTGCTCTAAACAATGAAAGATCATCTCCATATTTCTCCGGCTTATGAAGCCTTAAAAAGGAAGAATTATTTATATAGTGAAATTGAAATTGTTTTATATGATGTTTTTGTTTAAGTTGAGAATTATATAAAGGCAACAAAACTGAAGTTAGTTCCTTACGCTTTTTTTCTGCAAATAGTTTTTTAATGTTTGTATCATTAAGCATAACATCAAGACTCATTCTTACATCATTTTCCTTAACGGCAATTTGATCTAAAAACATTTGTTGAAAAGTGTAAAACTTAGTATTTATTTGTTCGCTTATTTTTTCGGATGAGCTTGAATAGCTAAGGTAATAAGAAACAGCAGAAACTAATATTGAACCGCCAATTATTAGTGTAGATATTTTGAAGTTAATTGAATTAAAAAATTTAACTTTTTTATTTGGGACCATAATAAATGCCTTTTAAACTTTTGTTTAGTATTTAACATTTTGATCCCTGCCCCTGACAAACTATCGAACATTATTATGAAGTGTTTAGATGAAAAATTGAAGTATTAAATATTTTTAATAATCTTCATAAGGTTCTATATTTATTTTTTGCTCTAAGAAGAAAATACGTTTAGATTTCTTGAACTTCTTTTGAATTTCAAAAGGATAATCTATTTCTCCTTGAGATTTTTTTTCGGTTAATGCTGCAGCTCCACGTTTTATTCTTTTTACTACATCATAACTAAACCTAAACGTAATATCTTTAGACGAAATAGTTTCTCGAATTAAGTAGTACTTACTATTTTTATCAACTACTATTTCTCTAATTTTTTGATTTTCATAAAGTACTTTATCAACAGCTGTTTGCTCATTATATTCCCTCAAAGCCTTTACAATTTTAACTTCTGCAGGTATTATGTCTAATCTATCAAATTCTAAATTTAAGAATGTTAACATTTCATTGGCAGTAAAATACATTCGCCCAATTAAATCTCCCTCTTCACTAACTTTGTGTTTTATACTTGTTATATCTTGAACTGTAAAACTTTTTCCTTCATTATCAATTCTATAAACTTCACCCGGACGACCATTTGTTCTTGGTGTAGAAAAAGGTCTATAATTTTTTAATATTGCATTAGAAGGTAAATTTTGTCCAATTAAATTTACTACAATAGCAAAGCTGAAGATGATTATTAAATTTTTCATTGTTCTTATGAATTTAGTGTTTAATATTATTTTTATTGACTTAATACTTTCAGTAAGTATCGAAAATAATTGTTTTTTGTTAATAGTTGTATAATTAAGAAAAAGTATATAATTATAATTTATGTATTTTATTTTGCAGATTTAACATTTAATAATGTAGGAATATTACATACAATGTTTATATATTATTATTTTTACAAGAAGTAAATTTAGAATGTTGTAAATAAATATTAGATATAAATTATATCTTTAAACATCAATTTTACTCTAAAAAAATCAAATGAGGAGAACAATAATATGAAGATTAACAAATATCAAGATATTTCAGAGATTGATAAAGAAACCAAGAAAGATTATATTGATCGTCATTCAGCTTTTGTACATTGTGAATCATCTACAAAAAAAGGAGAAAAGTTTACTGTTAAAGTTAAAGTTGGTGATGAGTATGCACACCCGGATGATTTTGATCATTACATTGCCTACGTTCAACTGTGGAACGGAGAAACATTTTTAGCCCAAGCTAATTTTACAGCCGGAGCTCTTGGATCAATGGCAGGACATGTGGAGGTTGATTTCTATATTGTTCCTACAAAAAAAATGAAATTAACTGCAATGGCTTATTGTACCAAACATGGCTTATGGCAAAGTGAAGAAGTTGTTGTTGAAGTTGCTGATTAGTTAATTTTACTAATTAAATTTCAGGGTTGTCTTATTTTTTGAAGACAACCCTTTTATTAAATATCAAAATTTCTTTATAGCAAGATTGATTGAAGATCTACCGGTTGAAGGATTTTTACCTGTATAATAAATTCTATATTCGTTTTCAGTTTTTTGAAAATTAGGATAAAGAATCATTGAGTAATTATTTTTTGTATCTGTTTCTGTAAAAATTGGATTGTTAGTTTCTTTTATCCAATTTATTCCATCGGTTGAATAAGCCATACCAAAACCGGTAATATAATTATTATAACTATTCTGGTAAACCATTTTATATTTATTATTCTCTTCAATTATGGTTGGATAATAAATTCCACTTCCTTCCCAACTTTCAGTTGGTTGCATTATAGGATTACCTTCATACTTTTCCCAATTTATTCCATCATTTGAAGTAGCTAAACCAATTTTGTGATCATTTAACTCCGTTTTGCCAGTATAGTACAAATAGTATATCCCATTGATGATTTTTATATCAGATGCACCAATTTTTAAATCCCAAGAATTTTTACCACCACTAATTATAGGGTTTGGATATTTCTTCCACTCGATTCCGTTGTTTGAAACAGCAATACCAATATGCCATGCAGAAGAAACATACTCAGCAGAACTACGACCACTGTAATACATAAAAAATTTATTATCTTTTTTTATAATTGGACCAGCCCCAATATTTCTATCATCCCAGCTACCAGCTTCTCCTCTTTTTAGTACTGGAGTATTTCCATACTTTTCCCAAGCCAAACCATCAGCAGACATTGCTAAATAAATATCTGCACCTTGACTTGAATGTCCAGAGAAAAACATTCCATACAAATTCTTATTATTGAAAACAACCGAATGCATTGCGTTAGGATAATCATCATTACCTGAAACTAAGGGATTACTAGAGTAATCACTCCATTCGGGAGTACCAATCCAACCCTCTTCATGATAAAGCTCTTGAATTTTCTCTTCTGGGATTACATAATTATATATCCTAATATCATCAATAACTCCTTTAAAAGCATATTTCTGAATATCACCACCATAAGCTCCAATAAATAGATCAGAATCAAAATTCCCAATTTTTGCAATTGTTGATTTAGAATTTTCTAGTTTTCCGTTTAAATAAATCTTAATTTCACTTCCATTCCAAACACCAACCATAAAATACCATTCATCATCTTTTATATTTAACTTGCCATTAACTCCTATCTGATTCCTATCCCATAGACCATTGTTGTTGATTGCAAACCCCATAAGTGCATTTTCACTTATCCCCATTGAGTATTCTCTATTATTATATTTACTTCCTTTATACAAAAGAAATTTATTTCTAGAACCAACATTTTTCACCCATATAGCAATTGTAAGCTGTTGATTAGATGGAGTAAGTGAATTGTTATCCGGAATTCTGATATAGTCATCAAGACCATCAAAGTAGTACGCACTATTATTATTTCCGAATCTATCTGTAGTAAGTTTTGCTCCTTTTACAAAACCATTGTTTCCTAAACCACTTTCATCGTTCGCATTTCCAGAGAAAGGATAGAATGCTACTATTTTTTTTGCATTACCCCATGTTACTGTAAGCTCTATACCTCCTGTAGTGGAATTTAATTGAAGATTTATAGGAACAATTGTATTCGATTTTACTTCGACATCAGTTTTGCCCGAATACAATAAATTTCCATTATTATCTAATGCATGAACAGCAAGGTGCCACAAGCCGACTTCTATATTTTTAATAAAAATCTTAGCACTTTTTGAGCTAAGTAAATCCATTGATTGTACTTTGGTTTCAAATCCTTGCCGAGTTAAAGAAACAATTACTTCTACAACATCTTCAGGAACATTTTGTTTATTTAAGGAAAAGGAAATACTTCCATTTTCTAAATTATTTACATCATTAATATTTTCTGAGATACAACCGGATGTAAAAAGAATAACTATATAAACTAGAATTGTCTTCATAACATTCCTCTTTTAATATTATTTAATACAAGGCTTTGCATAACTTATAATTTGTCATTGCGATTCCGAATGTTCCCCGACAAATATATTTGAGAATAGGTTTAATCTGAGATCTATTGTTTATGTTGCATGCATTCCCAATCAAGCTGGGAATGACAAAAAATCTTGTTAGTTATGTAAGTTGAGATTCCACATTTTAAGATATGGAATCTCAACAATATTATTAGATTAGTGTTTTCTATTTTGTTGCATTGTAGATATACTCAATTTCAGTTGCTGATAATGGTTTGTTAAAAATTGCAATATCATCTATAATTCCTTTAAATGCATATTTTTGAATATCGCCTCCGTAAGCTCCAATAAATAAATCTGAGTCAAAATTCCCAATTTTCGAAGTTACTACTTTTGTATTTTTTAATTTTCCATTTAAATAAATTTTGATATTAGTTCCATTCCAAACACCAACAATAAAATACCATTCATTATTTTTAAGCTCCTCTTTGCTTCCCACATCACTTTGTCCTTCATTTCCCATTCCTCGATCAAATATGCTAAAACCGGCTTCCATAGTTTTACTACTAAAACCTAAAGCATATTCTCTATTATTAATTCTGTCTCCTTTATACAAGATTGCTTTATTGTTTGCGCCCAATGTTTTTATCCAAGCAACAAGTGTAAGTTTTTGATTAGAGGGAGTTAGTGAATTGTCATCCGAGATTCTAATATAATCATCAATTCCATCAAAGTAGTAAGCACTATTATTATTTCCAAACCTATCTTTAGTAAGTTCGGCTCCATATACAATCCCATTGTTTTCTAAACCACTATAATCATTTGCATTTCCATAAAAAGGATAAAATGCAAGTAGGTTTTTACTAGTTGTATCACCTAATGAAACATTAAGTATTAAATTACCGGTTTTGAGATTAAATTGTAAAAATACGGTAATATTAAAATTAGGTTGGATGCTAATATCAGTTTCGCCGGAATATAAAATATCGTTATCCTTATTTAAGGTTTGCACTGCAACATGCCAAACACCACTTGGCAAATCCGTGGAAGAAAATGATGCATTAGTATTATCAATTAAATTTATGGATTTTTCTATTGCTTCAAATCCATCACGTTCTAAGATGATAACAATTTTCACTATCTCTTTTGGAGAATTATTCTTGTCCAAAGAAATAGAAACACTTCCTTTTTCAGAATTTGATGTGTCAACAATTTTTTCACTTACACATGATGTTAAAAGAAAACTAACACTTAATACAAAAGCTAATATTGATCTCATGAAATACCTCTAACTGTTTTTTAATAAAATCCTTTTCAAACATACTATTAAATATTTTAATGTCAAATGATCGGGGACACACTTATTTCTTAGTAAGATAATAACAAATTATTTAAGTTTAATTTGTTTTAGGTTCCATAACCAAGTTGCTGGGTTTTTCCATTTATTCCAGCCACCTCTTATCTTCTGTAACTCTACATCCTCAAAAAAGTTAAGAAGATATAGGGCATAAGGAAATATAGTTACTAATAAAACTTTTATTCCAACTGCGATATAAGTATTGATATCATTTGTGAGTAAAGAAAGAAATATTATTCCAACTCCTACTAGAACTACAAGAAAAACTTTTTTTAATTCATAAGGAATTCTATAATATTTTTGCGCAATGTTGTAGAAAACAATAAACGAAATTATTCTTGTTATAAGTGTTGCAAATGATGCACCTTGAGAACTAAACAATGGAATAAAATAAACATTTAGCCCAATATTAAGAATCGCCATAACAAAAACAACAGAAGCCAAAATAGATGTTCGCTTTGTAATGTTCAATCCGGTTAACGAAACATCTTTCATAACTCCAAATAATATTGCCACAGATAAAATGGGTATTACTTTCCAAGCATCATAATAACTTGCATTTTGTGCAAATAAATAAATTAGCTCTTTTGCAAAAAGTGAAAGAAAAATCACAAAAATCATTACAACAAAAGTAAAGTAGGTTAAAAGTTTGGAGTAAAACCTTTTATTACCAGGCTTATCAATGTACTGATAAATCAAGGGAGAAACAGCCATCATTGCTGAGGTATAGAGAAAAACTCTTATTGTATTTGATACTTTAAAGCCAAGCGAATAAATTCCAACTTGCTCTGTACTATCCATAAAGTTTAAGCAAATTCTATCCGAAGCAGTTAAAATTACACCGGATATATCTGCAAAAATTAATGGGATGCTATATTTTAACATTCCATTAATTATTTTACTTTCAAAATTAATTTCACTATTTGCAATTATATATTTTAACGTAATAATAAAGAAAACTATTTGACTAATAATTTGAGCTTCATAAATACCGTTTATACCTCTTCCGAACTGAACTATTAGTATAATTGTAACAATCAGTGACACAAACAATTTTACTACCGAAGTAATAGAAAAAAACACAGCTTTCTCTTGAACTCGCATTAGATAAATTATTAGTTCAATTACAACTTGTAGAACTGAAAAAATTGCCATTAGTTGTAAAAGGTATGAATACTTTTTCGTTTCAAAAAGCAAGAGTGAAAGTTCATTTGAAAAAAGATAGAGAGGAATTAGAAATAGAATACTTGCTGCAATAACCAAAAATAAACTTGAGAAGAAAATAGATTTTTGTTTTGACAAAAATTCCTTATCCCAATACCACCTAAAAAAAGCAGCGTTAATTTTCAAGCTAATAAAAGCTATTAAAACAATCGATGTAATTTCCGCAATTGCCAATACGCCATAATCACTAACTGTAATATAGCTTGTGTATAGAGGAAGAAGTATAAACCCAATCAACTTAGTTGAGAACGTACCAACTCCGTATATAGCTGAATTTTTAACAACTTTTTTTATTGTATCAAACATTCGGTTTACTTGTTTTAATAAGTCTTACTATCAAAGATTTAAAATATCTTTTCCAATAATAATATTCGCGGTAACTTAGAATATTAAATATTGATTGTCCCTTTGTTTTTATATTAATTCCAAAACTATTTAGCAATTTAGGTTTTAATATTGGTAAACCTCTTCCGTGACTATTTGCAACATTATTTCCATGAATAATTTGCATCCAAAGTGGCTTTTCTAAAACGATTGCAGTAGTCTTATTCTTATTAAGTAATTCTTTAACTACTTCTAATTTCAATTTATCCCACTTGGTGTGTCCCTTATAAAAAATTCCTTTCAAATTTTTTTTTGAATATGGTTCTATTATACTTATAAAAGGAGACTTTGGATAGTAGTAATGTGATAAAGTATAGTCTTGAATATTTAATGTGTAACCGGAAGCTAACGATATTATAAATTCATTTTCGGGAATAAAATGATCTTGAATTATATTGATTGCATCTTTCTCCAAACAATCATCATTATCACACCTCGTTGTAATTACCCATTCTTTGTTTGAGTTCAGAGTTTTGATATCAACCAAATATTTATTTAAAAAATCTCCAACTCCATTTACAAAAAATATCTTTATAAAATTTATAGAATTTAATTCATCAAAAAGATATTGAAATTCTTTTGGTGTTGTTGAATCAAAATAAATCAGCCAAGTAAAATTTTTATTTGTTTGGTTAAGAAAAGAAGGGAGACAATAATCCTTAAATAAAGTGATTCTTTCGCGAGTCCAATTTATCCAATCATCAACATTATCAATACCATAAGATAAGTTTCTAAGATTAAATTGAGTAATTACAAAATGACTAAAATTATTAAGCTTTTTCATTTGGAAATGCTATAAGAATTATTTCTGAATGACAATTATTATTAAAAATTTGATTACTAAGCTTTCTAATTAAAAACGTATAGTTAAGAAGTTCCGATTCAAGAAAAGGTTTTATTTCAAAAAATTCTATCGGGTTATGATATATTGCTATGGATAAAACAGGTCTGAATTTTTTCAGGGATTCAATGCCCCCCACTAAACATTCCATTGCCATACCTTCAATATCCATTTTAATAAAACTTGGGGTAATATTATTTTCTTTAATTATAAGATCTAGCGTTTTTTGTTCAACTAAAATTTCTTCTGCTTTAGCTGATTCATCTCTTTTCAAAGATAGCCCAGCAGAACCACTATCTATTATTTTTATTGGAGGTAGTCCGTCTTTCCTTGCAACAGCATAATTAATTATTTTATATTTACTTTCATCAATTGAATTTAACTTCATATTTTTCTTATATTCAATAATTGATTGTTTAGACATTTCAACTGAATAAATTTTTTTATAATTATATTTTCTTAAAGCGATAGCGGAATCACCGACAAACGCTCCTAAATCGATAAAGTCTTTTTCTTTAATAAATTTTTGAACCTTGTTTGGAAGAAATTTAATCCCGTGGTAAAACTCAAATACCGAACTTTCAATTAAATTTGTTCTCAAATTAATTCCTTGATCTTTTTTTATTTTTTTAGGATCAAAATCTGTTTTCTCTTCGTTCAATAACCCGCCAATAATATTATTCCTATTAGGAATTACAGTTTGTTTGTATCGAGATTCGGGATAATTAAGAATTCTCTGATAAACCACATCCAAAGTTTTTTTAGAATAATCATCTAAATTTATTTTTAAAGTATTAAGTTTTTTCTCCATTAAGTTTTCGGTAATATAACTTTTAAAACTCGCGCCAAAACTATCTGATATATAAATGTAATTATCTTTTTTAGCGTTAGA